>JAHLKC010000208.1:0-48391 GCA_025449115.1 Chytridium lagenaria
TCTTTGATGGACGACGATAGGAGGAATAAGGGAGTAGAGGTGTTGATGAAAGGATAACAAGGTTGATTTAAAACGAAAGTGCACGTATGTTGTGGTATCCTCAGCTGTGCGTGAAATAAACAAAATAAAAGGTTTGTTCTCCACGCCGTGACACAACGGTACATGAGTCATCCCTCTTCCACATTGTAACACATGACATCATTGGACATGACTCGGTAAAACAGGATTCATCCGTTCGTTCAAAGTGTCACGAGGCAATACTTGTTTAAAAAAAGAATGGAGATGATACGCCACCTTTTTTTTTTTGTAAAGAGACGACGCCTCATTCTTGTGTGTGTGTCAGAGAGAACACGTTTAGGAAACTCGGTTTATTTTATGCTCTTTTAACCCATTCCCATCTTATCCATCTCCATCACAACCCCCACTTCGATTCTTTCACCCCTATCCCATCTCATCCCATCCATTTTAAATCATCTCCATCACAACCCCCACTTCGATTCTTTCACCCCCATCCCATCCCATCCATTCTAAACCATCTCCATCACCCCTCTTCCCCCTTCATTTCAATTTCAACAGTGTTCTGATTTTTTCCACCCGTGTTCCGTTCTTTAAAAAAACAAGTCAATTTTTTTTTTGTCATGGCAACGTCATTGAGGATGCGGTTTGGTGTGAGGTAAATGGTCATCTGTGTTATGTGTGTTGGGGGTGGGGGGGTTAGAGTATTGTTTTTGTATGTGTTGTTATGAGAGTTGTATGAGGGGGAGAACCTGACTTTGAGGCCGGTTTGGGGGGGGGGATGGAGAACCACACTTTTTTGCATGGCATTCGATTCGTTGAAGGGATGGATGGGTTGTGGGTATGGATAACCACGCTTTTTGCATGGGATCCGATAGGGGTGGGATCGTTGTAGGGACGGGAGGGTGTGGATAACCACGCTTTTTGCATGGGATCCGATCGTCGTCGTGGGGTGGTGGGAGGACGGGTTGCGGGGATAAACCCGAGTTTGCATGGCATCCGATCGTCGTCGAAATGAGTGTGGGGTGACGAGATGCGGGGATCGGACGACCACTCTGCATGGCATCCGATCATCATCGTTCACCATCCGTTTCAATCATTGGGAAGGAGATAAAAGTATTAGGAATACGAAAACCATCTCACCCCCTTGAAAGCTCACCCCCTCCCCATTCAGTCATTAGATAAAAGTATAAAGAAATCCCAAAACCCATCTCACCCTCTTTATCATAAATGAACAAAAATGATCCTTCATCAACATCCTCACCATTCCTTTCATTCCAGGTCCCGCATCATCCCCACCACCCACCTCCCCTCCACCCGTCGCCAACTCTCCAAACGCGCCATCGCATCCACCGCCACCCTCTCCATCGAAACAACAACCCACCTTGATAGCCTTCATCATCGTTCATCCCCCGTCCACCCCCACCCTCCTCAAAAACCCTTCCACCCCATTCCCCCCCGTCCGGAATCACCCGTAAGTCCCCCCCGCCTCCCCACATCTTCTAACCAAAAAAAAAAGCCCATCGTCTCCATCAACGCCACAACTGGAAACCTGACGGTGAATTTCGGCGCGAATGTGGGCGTGTCGTCGTTCCAACCGATATGGTTGAGAGATCATTGTAGGTGCGCGAAATGTTATCATGCAGGGACAAAGCAGAGGTTGTTGAGTACGGTGGAGATTGATTTGGATATTCGGATACAGTCTGTGGTGATGGAGAAGGATGCTGTGGTGATCACTTGTAAGTCTTTTTGCTTTTATGTCAACGTTTCGTCTTCTCATTTTTTTGGGGGGACGTAGGGCCGGATAACCATGAGACGCGCTTTGATTTGGAATGGCTCAGAGTTCATTCCTATAACCCAAGTGTCAGCAAATCCACCGACTTTATTAAACGGTAATTCCTCCCCCCCCCTCCTCCTCCTTACCGTTTTTCAGGGAACATAAACTCTGGGCTCCGAACTCACCAAAAACCTTCCCACGGTACCCTACAAAGACGTAAGCCCCCCTCACCCACCCCCAATCTAACATCCAAAGATCATGAACAGCGACGACGGGCTAGCAGAATGGTTACGACTTCTGGTACTCCCCCGCCCCCATCCCCCATTCTAACCTCCCTAGGACACTTACGGTATAGCCTTTGCAAGTGGTACTCCTCCAACCCAGAGGTGAGTTGAACCGTCTGGTTGATTTTTTTTAAAGATGTTTAGGATACGGAGAAATTGGGTCGGAGGATTTGCTTTGTGAGGGAATCGCATTATGGAGGGTTTTGGGATTTTACGGCGAATCAGGCGCATGGGGATACGGCTTATACGGGGTTGCCGTTGCCGGCGCATACGGATACGACGTATTTCACGGATCCGGTTGGGTGAGATGTTTCTCTCTTTATTTTATTTTATTTTTCTTTTCGTTTTTATATCTGTTTTATTTCATTTTTTTCTTTTCTGTGGTTTCTTTTTTTTTTTTTAACGTTATTTGGTGGTTCGTGCTCTTTTTTGTTTTGATTACGTTTTTTGGTCTGTGGTGTTTTTCTTTACATGTTGTACACTGCTATATTCTTCACTTGATGTACACGCTTTCCTATCTTGTTCACCGATTTTAGTCGTCGTCTCTCACTCCTCCTCGTTGTAAACCCTTTTTTTTTTTTTTTCTCCTTTTTTTTTTACCCCTTTTAGTAGCTGTCTCTGAGTCCACCCTCAAGTACTACCTTTCTTTTTACCCTTTTATATTGCCGTCTCTCCATCCACCACGTCACTAACCTTCCCCCATCCAGCCTCCAACTCTTCCACCTCATCGAATTCACCGGCACAGGCGGTAAATCCCTCTACGTCGACGGCTTCCACGTCGCCGCCCAACTCCAACAATCCCATCCCTGGGCCTACGAAGCTCTCACCCGCATCCCCATCCCCTGTCACTCAGCCGGTGACGCCCACACAATCATAGCCCCCACCCACGCGCCTTCCCGATTCTCAACCTCACCCACTCAACGCTCCACCAGATCCGGTTCAACAATGACGATCGATCCACGCTCCATCTGTCTGCTGCGGACGTGGAGGTGTTTTATGCGGCGTTGAGAGAGTGGACGAGGTTGTTGAGGGGGGCTAGGAATGAGGTTTGGATGCAGCTTGAACCTGGGATGGCGGTTGTGTTGGATAATTGGAGGGTGTTGCATGGGAGAAGTGGGTTTGAGGGACATAGGAGGATGGTGGGGAGTTATCATAATTGGGATGATTATAGGAGTAGGGTGAGGGATTTGTGTTATGGGAGGTTGGGGAGGGCGGATTTGTGAACCTCACCATCTCTATCACCCCCTTTTTCTTTAAAACCCCACATCGTCCTACATTTTTTTTGGCTCCTTTTTCCGTCCTTTTTTCCTCGTTTTGCGATTACTAATTGTTCCCCTGCACTTTTCCTTTGCCTTTGCCTTGACCTTGTCTTTGTTTTAAAGGGTTGGTTTCTAAGATTAATCTCTTTGTTTTTTTTGATGTTGTTTTTTTACTTTACGTATTGCTTTTTTTTTCACGTATACTTTAAACACAAGCCCGATGGATACAACTCGTCCCTCTTTTTTACGTATGGATTTTTGTTTGTCGCGAAAATATACCTCGTTATCATGGAAACGGTGTTTTCTTTTCAAAGAAGTCTTTTGCTTTATGAACATACGTCAACGGAAAAAACTAACGTTGTATATGATTCGTCTCATAGTTGTTATTCGGGAGTGCGGTTTGATATATTACTTGATTATTATCCTCGTACGTGTGTCTGATCGTTTTTATTCTACATTTGGTGTTTGGGTTTGTTGTTTCTATATTTTTGTTTGTTTGTTTTTTGTTGTTTTTAGGTGAAGAAGGGGAAGATGTTAACATCAACTCCCCATCGCTCAAACCGTTAACACGGCCACCGGTACTTAGACCCATCGAGTATTTCCAAAACAGGAAACAGAGGACTCATGCCCGTTTGACCACTCAACAGAACCTAAAACGCCCAAAAAAAAAACGTTACGGGAACTGCGAGAAACTCACTAAATCCACCATCAACCCCCATTCATCCCCTTAACTGGACGATCAGTCTCTTTAAATGCTCCAATGATCGTCTCAACTGTGCATTCGCCGCACCCCCTTCCCGTCCATCAATCCTATAAGACCAAACTCTATAAACTCACCAGCGTACCGCTACCCCCACCCTTAAATATCATCCAGGTAAACTTTGATCCTCATGATTCTAGTGATATCCATCAACTTGAATAGAGAGAAAAGTAAATCCCACCTATCTCAGATTGAGGGCTGTCAATTTGTGCAGTGACAATTTCGGTTTGTCGACAACGCTGGTCGCTGCTATACCCCACACCACTCCCCCATTCTCATCTGACATTGCTTTACCAACGCCATCCATCGATTCGACACCCCGCCCCCCCCACCCCCCATCCCCACCACCGATTCCACACTCGATAACATCCCATTTGAACCAACAATCAAAGCAATACAGGATCACCAACCCCAACACACCACCTAACGGGTGTAATGACGCCAGAGGAGTGGCGGGATATTCTCTTCCGCCAACACATTAAACGGTTGACGGAGATTCTAGAAGCAGAGGAGACGTCAGAGGAGAGTAGTGATAATGGTGGTGGTGAGACCGACGAGACCTGTGTTTACGATCATCACGGATGGGGATGAGGATGCAGTGGGGGGGTCGAGCCCGGATGTGTCGAATGAGAATATTGTGGGAGAGATGGTGAGGGTGTTCTTTTTGTTTTTTTGGGGGGCGAGTTTTAGATGGATGGATCATGGAATGCGTTGGGTTAGGACAGTGCGACGCATTTCAGTTATAAGCGTCTTAAGATGGGGAGTTAAGAAGTTTGCGAGTATCTTGAAGGTGACCTCGGGAACTATCATGCGAAATATCTCTATCAAAGATGCCTTTAATATCAAACAGGGGAGATAGCGACCGTTTCAAATTGAATCCCATCAACATAAACGTTTTCCCCAACACTAACCACCCCATAGATAAAACGCCTCCCCATATCCCTCGAAGAAGCCCTCGAAGACATCAACGAACGTCGTCTCCTCTACCTCACCTTCCGCAACGTAACTCTCTCACCCACCCCTATTTCTAACACCCCCAGATCTTCATGTCAAGCCTCGACACACTCGAAGCATTAGCCTACGGAACCCGCGAACTCATCCCAGCCGGTGCACGATGGTTCATGGACGCATGGGTCAAATACCCTTTACTAGTACGCCCCGATTCCCGACCCAATCTAACCCTCAACAGGATCAGCGCGACTTCTGCTACCGCGTCATCATCTTTGGTTGTTTCAAAAGGTCCACCCACCCCCATTTCCCACTCTAACCCATTTCATAGACTCTTCTCCATCCTCACGTCAATGCACCCGCCACCCGCCAACCGCGATGTTGTGAAGAAACACCTGAAATCAGCGTTAAGTCTTGAATCGGCGATGGATTTAACGGCTACGTTTGTTGGTGGATGTGGAGGCTTTCACGGATGAGGGGTTGGTGGAGTTGGCGTGGAAGACGAGGTGTTTGGGATTTGGTGCCGAATGTGGAGGAGGACGCGAAGGAGGATGTGGATAAGGCGTTTGGAGAAGATGGGGACGGTGAGTTTTGATTTTATAGTTGTGTCGGAGTGGGATTTTTTTGAGAGAGAAGCGGAAGAAAATGAAGGAGGGGGGGGGGGGCGGTAGGAAGTGAAATGAATGTAAATGAATACGGGGCAAGGTTTGCGAAGGAACAAAAGGAAAGAAAGAAAACAGGCGAAACGAATAAAAGAAAAATGAAGGGAAAGCAGAGGAAAAGAAAGATTAGGAAGCGGTACGAAAATGGGGAAAAGAACATCGAGATGGGAAGTAACGGAGGCGAAAAGGAAACGTTCGAAACGAATCAAAGAAGCGGTAGAAAAAACCAAACTGAAAAACCACTTGAAAAAAAAGGAAAACATACCGACTGACATAAAGAGGGAATCTAATCATAGGAAACCATCAAACCGCCCTATACCTACCCCTACCGTCCGCAAAAACTTTCTAATCTATCCTCACTTTAGGACCTCCGCAACCTCCCCTTCCATCCCCCCGCGTCCCGTTGACGAAGAACGTCTAACCCAATACCTCAGTGACCTCCGTTCTCGTTCCGACGGCTACTGTCTTCTCCTCTCTCTCATGGAATCCCTGGCAACACGTATGGCCGTGTCAAGACGAAAAGGACGTCGTAAATCCACTCATGTGAATGGTGGAAGAGGTATGACGATGGATGTGGAGACGGGGGTAGCGTTTACAAAGTTGGAGTGGGTGGCGACGTTTATAGCGCGTGAGTGTGGGGCCCTTTTGTTTTTTGAATTTTTCCTTTCCTTTTTCCCCTCGAAGTTCTGTGGGCGAATGGGGCAAAAGGGAGGTGGTATCGTTTGCGAATATAGTGGTGCTTTTCTATGAAGGAGTTTGGTGAAGGAGTTTGGCATATTGTAGCGCGACTTGTTTCTAAACGTGCTACCAGACACTGTACGTTATCTTTTGACCGGAACGGGTCGACTCAAGAAGTAGAGCTGGGATCACGACAATGGGACGGGTTTCATATAAATGAAAGCGTTGGGGAGAGCGGGGAAGAGGGCAAGTAAGCACCACTTGGGCGACCAGTCTTGAAATGGTCGTTATGCATGGAAACTGAGTTTTTCGAATTTTATGAGCAGGATTTTCGTTTATAATATCTTGTAAAAAAGTAGGAGGAGTGAGGTGGATTAAGGCTTCTTTTTTGAGATAGTCACTTCATATATCGTTTTAGAACGACTTTTCCTGAATATCAAACGAAGCCCCTTTTACTTCGACTTTTAACTAACCCCTCCTCTTTTAGAACAAACCCACTCCTCCCTTCCAACCCCGCGCTATGTCTCTCCTCCCTCAAAATCCTGCACCGTATCTCCAAACTCGTCGATCCCGAAAACATCAATATGTCATGGAAGGAGAATGCGGGAGAACTGGAATCACGATTAGATTACTGTATGGTGGCGCTAAACGGGGTTTTTTTAATGCTTCTTAGCTTATAATCGACAGCAGACGGCGGTGAAATCGGGGGGAAGCCCTGCTTATGCGGGGACGCAGAAGAGGGGGATGCCGTTCTTTATTAAGGTGGGTTTATTGGGTAATTTAAACATATCTGTTCTTCTGGTGAACCTCTACGAATGTAGAAGTATTTTTATACATTTATTACGTACTAAGACTTTGCATGACTCCCATTTCATTAATTATATTTATTCAATTTTATTTATGATCATCCTCTGCCTGCTTTTTGTTGTTTATTCTTGGTTTCATCCACCGATCTAATTTTCTCAACTGCATTCTTCTATAAGCTCCTCCACCAAAAGCGCAAAAAAGAAGTCTTAAAAACCGGTATCGGAAGCAGCGAATTTCCATCCGAGGTTCCATTCCACCTCCATTCACTTGAAGACTAACGTTTTCACCAGGATTCGCTTGTCAAGGAACTAAGTAGCGTCAAGAATGAACTGGAGGATGTGATTGCAAGTATTGAGGATATGTGGTTTCAGGTGGATGCGATCAATGATCGGATTGTGGTGAAACCGTCGTCAAACGGGAATGAAAAGTATAGTGATGTGAGTTGTTTTTTTTGTTATTATTTAATGGTTGTGGAGGGGGAGTGGATTTATGGGAATGATTATATCATCGTTGTTGTTCGCTTTTCCTTTGTAGAAAAAAAGCACAACCGAACTTCCAACTTTGCTAACAAGAATATCCAATGCCCCTTTCCTACATATCCCGATTTTTTTTTATCCGTTCATAAGTCTCAACCTGCAGCCTTATCCTCTTTCGTTCTTTTCTCCGTTTCCCAGACCTTTTTCATAACGTTCCCGCAAGAAAATGTTATAATTTCTAATCCAATTTAACCACAAACAAAAAAAAAAAAAAACAACAGGAAACCCTCATCTCCATTCAATCCGGGACGCTCGTACTAACGCGAAAAGAACTCATCTGGTCATCCTCTCGCTCTTTCAACGGCGTCGGCACCGGCGTCGAACTTGAAGCCGGCATCCGACTTCCCTATTCCTCTATCACCCGCTTCACATATGGCCGTCTCGACCATACTTCAATACCCCACGCTACCTCCATATACCCCCAACGACGCCCCAGTACCCGACGTCGTCGACCCTCCGAAACCCCGAAAACGGTCAGCACTGACAATGGATGGACTTCCAACGATTGAGGATAAGGATGATGAGGAGGTGAAGGGGAATGTGAGGAAGATGAGTTTGAAATTTAAAAATGTAGCGGTGAAGAAGAAGTCGTATCATTTGGATATTCATACGAAAGATGTGAGATTTTATTGTTTTGACTTTTTTGTTGGAGCTGATGTGTCATTATTTAGGAGGTGTTTAAGTTTTTTCCCGTTTCCATGGGGATGAGATTCATCAAATGGTGAAGGCCCTCGGAAGCGTGTCGGGGCTGGTCCCCTTTCGTGAAGAGGAGTTTTGTGCAAAACGTGCTTGTGAGTATTTAGTCTTATTCCATATTGCACGCCCTTTGCTTATTTGCAGTCCTTTCATTCTTTACTACTTGGTATACTCTCCACTTCTGGATCCTCCTTCACCATTTTATTTTAAAAAAAAACAACAAAAACTATGCCTCACCAATTTTGCTTTTATTGCCCCCCTTTTTACTTTGTGTTCCTGTTCAATACCTCTCTTTCCCGCCATTTCTTTCTCTCTATCTAAAAAAAACTATCTTATTTTAAAAGTGCAAAAAACTTGAAACCACCCGCCGCCAAGCTCTCAAATACCTCCTTGAAGAAGAAAATCCCTGGATAGAAACACAGCGCCGACCTCACCGCCGTCATTGAAGCCCTCACCTCCGACAACCAGCCCCAACGGATAGTCGACATGGAGCGTCTCTTTCACAGTTGTCGTATAGAGATTGAAGTGACAAAAGAAGCCATCTTCCTATTACGGGTAAAAATGTCCCCTCCAGACTTTATCTAAAACAACTCAGAAAACTTGGCATACGACGCAATCGGAGAGCGTTAAATTGAAGGTTTTGTCGGTCGTGGATCGTTTGTTGGATAGAGTTGTTATGAGACAGGGGGATGGGAATTTCGGGGTGACATTTAAGTGGTTAAAGCATTTAGAAGAGACGGTGTTCCGTATAAAAGGTAAACACATTCCTGAAAAAAAATGCTAACGTTTCTTTCAAGCGCTGAATCTCTTAAACTTATTATTCATCTCGTTCGCCGTGCCAAAATGATACAGATCGAACCACTGAGCCCGATTGTGAGGAACCAGTGTAATGCGTTGTTTGATAGTTTTAATGAGCATATTTTCTTGCAAACCTTTTTTGATGATACGGAGGAACATGGGATTCCGTTCTAGCTGGTGGGGTGGAGAGATGATGGAATGGCTTTTTGTGGATGTTCCACCTTTTGTTTTTTAAATGTGTTTTGGATGTGATGGTCTTGTCCACCATTTATTTAATCTATTTTTTGTTGCTTTATCCCGCCTTTCTTAAATAATTTAATTGCTTATGCGAAGTCAATGCAAACAATGTGAGAAGAGCCCTAAAGGTGAGATTTGCCCGACCCCTTCCTCTCTTCCCTCTCTCCACCTAGTATGCCGCGTGTACAGGGGTAATTCGCACCTAAACGTTGCTGTGTTAAGAGGACCCACTGTGCCAGCATGCATGTCAAGCGGTTACGTCCACGACTCCCGCTCCGTAAATCATTGGAAGCCTGGCTACAAACTCACTCTAAACAAAGTCTTCCCAGTAAAAGTAAATTTTTGCTAGTGTTTTGGGCCTGGGCTCATTGACGGAACGCAAAACGAACACCTCAGCGGCGACGGATAACGGGGTATCGAGCTATCCCTCTTACGGCTTCCGTCCTTTTACCACCTTTGGATATTATTCGGTGGATCCCATCTACTTAACCTGTGGGAAAGCGACTGGATAGCTGAATCCCAAACTTTAGAACTGTTTGCATCCATCCCAGCATCAACCTTTGCCATATCTTGCATTCTTTGAAACAACGATATCGTTTGTTGATCAACGAACGATATCAAAAAGCACAGCAGGTTACCAAGGATACCAACCACAACAAAGAAGTCTTGCAAGACATCGTCTCCCAACCCTGGATCCCCGCAACTTCCCCAACCTCTCCCGTCGTACCTCCACAACCTTTTCCGACACAATGATCTCCGTCCCCAAATTCTCCACTTCCAGTCTTCCCGCCTCCTCCGCATCTCCCTCCTTCATCCCCTCCCGTCCGCCTCCACCACCCATTCAAAAAGACTTAGGATTAGGCCGTTGGAGCAACGCTGTGCAGGCATATGTTGCGAGTTGGAAGGGATATTGGTATGGGGGACAGTATCATAATGTGGGGGGGTATCGGATGGTAATGGATGAGGATGAAGAGATGTGGAGGAGGGATTTTCCATGGTTGATGAGGATGGATCCGTGTACGATGGCGAAAACGGTGATATTTATGACGATTGCGTTGTGAGTTTCGCTCAACCTTTCTTTTATTACTTCTTTCATAAACTTGTTTTGCTTGCCTAACAGTTTTTGCTGTGGATGAAAACTAATTCTCTGTTAACCTTTTTACTATTTCTTTATTTGTTCTTTTAATGAATATTTAGATGGATCGTTGTTGTCATGTACCAGGTAAGCTGTCCTTTCCCACAAAAGTTATCTCACAGTATAACATTTGACTTCCACTGTAGATCTACGCCGCAACATCCTCGTAATCAGCATCCCAAATCATTCTGACACAATTTCCTCCACTATCTCATGGTTTGACCTGCAATGACCCATGTTGATGATACATTTTTCCACCACCTGCCCTCACACTCTCACAATCGTAATCTTCCCGCATTCCACATTATATTTTTTTTTCAAGAGCTTCTCATTTGTGCTCGTTTTCACAGGTCATGACAACTGTTTTTTTTTTTTCTTTTATAAAAAAAAGAAAGGGTTGGTGTTATGCCTCGGATTGCGATATTGCAGCTCCGAAGGGTGATATTTTTTCGTTTAAAAAAGTTAGTGAAGGAAATGTTGAGGTTGCTTTCTGGCAGTTTAACATATTTATTGGATGCGAGAAGAAAATGAGTCAGAATCACCAAAGCCGAAAAAAACTCTCGGAAACAATGGATGTGTACGAGTGCGAATTAAAAGAAGAAATGGTGGGGTTATGTAAAGGATTACGGTGAAAAGGTAATTATAATATTAAATAAAGAAAACGAGAGCGAGAAAGAGTAAGGGTAGAGGCTGCCGGAAGACTAGCAATAACAAACAACAACAAATATCATTCAAAGCTTTGAAGGCGTCGGCTCTAAGTACTTTAATATATCAGCCATCCTCTGCGGTTTTAAATCTGCCAACTCCAAGTCCACCCCGGAAACGGCAACGCTCCTCCACCCACCACATTCGTTTCCCCGTCCGATTTCACTACAACCGTCACCACTTTTGTCTCATCCGCGCGCGGTGCCCTCAATTTATCAACATCCACATGCGGTCGATGCAAACCACCGAGTTTCGCTGTATCAATACCCAACACATCATCGAAGAACAAAACATTGACAGTAATATCATCTCTAAACCTCCTTGAATAAGGTGAAGGTATAGCCAGCACCCTACAAAGCCGTTCATCATTCCCACCACCTAACGCATTCCTTATAAGCGCCGTCGCAGCATTCTCATCTTCAAGCGCCCATTGTGTTTCATCGTGTATCGCGTTCAAGGATTTTCGACGGACCATATGGGAGGCGACAATGTCAACAACTTCGTCGCTCTCAAGTTCGTCAAAGAGTCCGTCGGTGGCTAGGACGAGGAAGCGGTCTCGTTTTGGGTCGATTTTGTGGCGGGTGATGATGGGGTCGGCGGTGAGGTAGGGAGGGGTGAGGTAGTGGGAGAAAGGTTCTGAACGGTCTGTGAGACGGGGAAGAAGTCGACGTTGAAGTGGGACAGGCCATTGAAAATAGCATCACCTAATAGAAGTCATATTAGAAATTTATAAGTGGTGGTTAGAAGCCAGAATAACTACGCGTATAACAAAGAGGGTTAAAAATGGTTGGAGGTGAAAAGGCTCTCACCAAACGCTCTAGATGGCATAAGATACCCCAAAGCCTTCCTCGAATAACCACAGTCTCCTCTTCGCCAGGATGCTCATTTATCAACCTCGCCCTCTCACTCGGATTCCTCCCTGTCTGATCCACCGTCAAGTCAACCGCCTCCATCCTCCACAACGTCTTCTTCGCAGCCACACCCGTCGTATTCAACGTCGCAGTTGTCGTTGGTGCCACATGTTTTTTGGCTCCCCCAGACACAGACCGCCAGCACGTCGTCGAGGTCCCCCCCCATTCCCATGGGGCACAACCCGGTCCTACCCAACACCGCCCCGAATCCCCTGTACAGGCTACATATACATCGTTTCCCTCTACCACGCCACAAGAGCACACGCACCAGACATGGCGGGTGCTAAAGCCTTTCGTGCTATGCTTTCGCGTTGTCGAGAGTTTGCTTTTAGCGACTTTGGCGGTGAACGCTTTATCCCATTCGCTGGATTGAGGAGTTCTTACGATGGTGGGCGCCCAGGGTACTGGTCTTGTGCTGTAACGGGGGTCTTGGAGTATACCGCCTGAGAGGAGGTCATCGTCGAGACGGGAAAAGGCGGAACGGATGGCGCGTTCAACTTTGATGGTGATGGGAGATTTCGGCGGCTTTTGTGTGGGTGATGGTAGGATCGAGAGGTGGAACTAGAGAGAGGCGTGGGCTATATAGGCTGGGGAGTAGGGAGGAAATCATGTGTGCGCATTCAGGACCGTTGTGGCCGTCAAAAACGCTTAAGTAGGAAGGTACAAAATATTAACAATTAATATGATGGTGGAAGAGAGTATAGTCAAGTGAACATACCCGAACATATATCTTCCATTTCCCAATGAAATTTGACACTGCGCATCCTCACAAGGCTCATTACTCGGTACACATCCCACATCAAACCTCACCACTCCCGGTAAGCTTTCCCTAATTGTCTCCATCCCATCTCCAGCCTTTGGTCCTTCCCACACTCTTTCCGCGCGCTCCTCCCACCCTTCCCCCTCATCCCTAATCAACACCACCACTTTCTCATTCGCCTTCAATTTAGCGTCCGCCTGCGATCGTTCAATTCCCATTCCTCCAACTGCAGGTTTTGGCCGTGAAACCGGTTGATGAGGTGGATGATGCGCTGGGTAATGTGTTTGAGCGTGTGCAGGCTTAGAGTGAGTTGGTGGGGCGACGCGGTTGCCGGTTGCTTTATGGGGATGGGCTGCTGATTCTATCAAGGTGTCAGTTTCACGACTTCTTAATCCAAAACTTGAAGCCTCTTACATGAGTTTGCTGAACTGACGAAGCAGACCTATACAGCTTATAAAGAGTCTTCACGTTGCCTCTTGAGACTCTCGCTGCTTCGATATCGCCCCACGTGAGCGTCTGTGTACGGTGCGTGCACCAGAAGTGACGTTTAAACTAACACGAAGTCCAATAGGCACAGAAGAAGACGCCGATGCACCATGGACCAACCCTGGCTGTGATAATGGGAGATGAGAGCACGGCCGATCACGGATAAGAAGCGTAGGACCATTCAAGGCAACCTCAGAAAGTGTTTGTTCTTCAAGTCGGTTGTTCAATGATATGATCGATATAGGTAAACGGAGGACTGGTCTATTTTGAAGGACACGTTGACGGAGGACAGTGGTGATGGCCCGAGGTGCTGGCAGATGGGGTGCAAAGGAGGGCGGATGGGATCGTCAAGGAAAAACCGAGGAAAGCCAACAAAGAAATTCTGTGTTCAGCCGGAAGAAGAACGGAACAGACGTGAATGTACGTGTATGTCACATACATGCAGACCAAGTCTACTTACAAGAGGTTTTACCTCTATTCCCCATAAGGGGAGTAGGGCCACAGATGTAGTAAAGGGAGTGGTGTAAAGTAATAAGAGAACTAAGGTTACAATCGTTATAAGTCGTTCTGCTGGTCGCTTAGGAATTGGGCCATGGAGAGAGAGCTTCCTCTCTTCCTCCGCCTGAGTGATGCAGCACAACATGATAACGATGGACGCCGTTAAGTTCCTGCTCCATGCAGTGAAGCAATCCGTGCTGTCAATGTGAGGTTTGCGAGTGCTTAAATAGAAGATGTGGAAGGAACGTCCAGTACGAATGAGACTGGGACGACGAGTAAATACTGCCATTAATGCGCGTAGAAGTTATCACTGTACGAAGGCGCGTGGGGATCAAACGTTGAATGAAAGTCTGTTGCCAGGCTCACGAAACCATCTGCTGTTGCAGCATGCAAAATTTGACCCGTCAGGAATCCATCAATGTCGTTGTCACCGACTGAAGAATTCTTCAGGTCGATGCTCGCTGGAGGCATCTCCAACATGATCTCCTCGTCAAGTAAGTATAGACTTTCGAGCTTCATCAGCTGGCTTTTTGTCTTTTTTTTGCAGCATTCTTGGTGATAGAGAATGGGATGGCATTAACAAGCGGAAGCCCACTTGTTTCATGCCCTAGATTTGGGTGGGATCTGCCTTAATGCAATCCTCTCATCCTATAAACATTCATCGGTCTTGCTTGCTCAACATCTAAACATTTGATAAAGTGCTCAATATCACCGACGTCGTAAAAGTGAGATTGCAATTCAGAACACATCGTTATCCAAGTCCTCCTCAATAGCCAACCCTCCTCCGCTCAAATACCGATCCCTCTCCCACACCGCCGGTCGGATCTATGCAGAAGAAGGCATAGCTGGTCTCGTTCTCCCCGGTCTTCTCGCCACAGTTTTTCGAGAACTCATCTACTCTTCCCTCCGTTTCGCCATTTACGTACCCATAAAAACTGGATTACATAACTTAATCGCAGATAGTGACAAGATTGGAAAGATGGAGCAAGGCGGGGAGCCGTTCATCATTAAATTGGTGTCGGGTGTGAGTTCGGGTATTATTGGATCGTCGTTAGCAAATCCGACGGATGTGGTCAAGATTCGGATGCAAAGTGAAGTGCGTTGTTGTTTTATTTTTTCTCTATGGTTAGTGTATATTTAAATGTGTTGTTATAGGCTGGTCGCGTCGTTAATGGCGTTTACGTTTCGGGTCTTCGGGAAGGGCACAAACCAACTTACAAGAACACTTTCAACGCTTTTTATAGAATAGCTTTGGATGAAGGATTTGCCGGGCTTTACCGTGGGGTCATGTCTACTTTATTACGGGTGGGGATCTAATTTTTTGCATTTACTCTCTATGACTTATTTAACCTTGAACTTCATGGCAGGCCGGCGCTGTGACGGGAGTTCAACTCGCATCGTATGACGAAACGAAGTATATCCTTAAGAAGCAAGGTCTTTACAAGAAGGTTTCGCACTTCACTTTACCGCCTCTGTAGTTGCGGGCGTTGTAACAAGTAAGTTTTAAATTTTCGAAAGAACACAACTCTACACATGTTTTTTGTATTTTACTGCTATATTATTATCACATACTCACATCAATATTCGCCTTTAGCAACCGCTTCTCACCCATCGACTTCGTCAAATCCCGTATTCTGGCCCAAAATTCCACCGATCCCAACCGCTACACCGGTGTCTTCGATTGTATGGTTAGATCAGTGAAACATAACGGCGGAAATCCGATGATTTTGTTTAGGGGATGGCTTGCGTCTTACCTTCGTCTTGCGCCTCATTTCGTTATCGCTTTACCGCTTAATGAATGGTGTAGAAAGATGTTGGGGTTAAAGGCACTATAAGAGTTTCGTCTAGTGTTTGTCCTCATTTATAGATTATGCCTTCTCGTTTTCGCTTCAATTTGTGTGTCCCTTTATGGAAGGACGTGCTTGTCTTCCAAGGGACCCTCCCGCTAGTTTATCCTTTTCGTCGTTTGGCATATAAATTTGTGCCCGCCTTCTACCTACTTTTAATTACATGTAGAAGCTTTTAATCTTGAGTCATTAGCTTCACTCAGATTTACTTTAATAGACCACGCCGTACTCAACACCCCTCTAACTTTTATATGCTTTAATGTCACAGAAAAATAAGTTTACACTAGTAATATAGATAATTCATCGTTTCCCCAACAACTTCCCGACAACATCCACAAACTCATCCTCCGTCAAATCTCCCAACATGGCTCTCAGCTGCTCCATCCTCTCCTTCGCAGGTGACGTTTCACCTTCATCAACACGCCGCGTCGGTGAAGTATGACGTGGCTCTGACTGCGTCCTTGGTGGTAAACGGGTTTTCAACGTCGCAGGAGATTCTGGCCGTGGAAGCCGAGTTGTATGTGCCGGTGAATCTGGACGCGGGAGTCTTATTCGTGTCGGTGAATCTGGTCGCAGAAGACGCGTTCGTGCTGGTGAATCAGATCGAGGGAGACGGGTTGTTGTAAGTAAATCCGGTTGTGGAAGACGCGTTTTGGGAGTTATAGGGGATTCTGTTCGTACACTCGCTGGGGAATCTCTACGCGTCGAAGTCACGAGAGGTTCCATCTCGATTTTCATGATACTGCGTTCAATGTCTTCGATCAAGGCGTCGGCTGGATGGGTTGACGGGTATTGAGGGTTGATTTCGTGAGAGGTTGTACCGTCCTGGAAAGATTTGAGGTCATCCATCATGTCGATGAGGCTTTTGCGGGACTCAGCGAGGGAGACGCGACGGGAGGAGGCGGGGGATTTCAAGGAAGGTGAAGGAGAATTGGAAGGAGGGGGGTTTTGTGAAAAATAGGGTGGAGTTGAAAATTGGCAAGCGTGGGTAGGGATTTAATGGAAGGTGGATTTGGGGATTTCACGGGAACTGGAATACCGTTTCTGCGAGGAGCGTAGGGTGTTGGAGCTCTACGACGCCTTTCAGAAGACCTATCTTCTTGTATTGGAGCTGCTGGAGTGGAATGCGGAGTTGTCGAGAGACCTTGAGGATGGATAATACGTGTTGGGAGGTTTTGTGAGGTGGCAAGACGTGGGGAGGAACGGTTTGGTGGAGATGTGGCTGGAGCATGGCGTTTTAGAATGCTTCGGTTTTGTGTGGGAACATTGTCTGGAGATTTTATCGATGATGGGGGAGGCGAGGTGGAAGCAGATATACTCTCGTTAAGTTCACTGGTCAAAGCGTCCGGTAAATCGGTACGATCACTTTGTTCATGTTGAAGCTGAGCTGTATCTTCTCCTCCCTTCTTTTCGTCAACTACCACTGTTTCACTTTTCAAACTTGCAGAAGTAACGATTAGGCGCGTTGGTGTGGGTTTCGGTGGTATGGCGGGTGGGACGTTGATCTGGTTGAACACGTTATCTGAAGGCATTGATGATATGTGGATATCGTCAATAATTCCAGTGGCAGACAAGACCGCCGCGTCATCACGAACTGACTCTGCATTCCTCGTTGGTCCATTTGCAGACACATCACCCAGACTTTCCTTCCTCACTCCCAAAAATCATCAACTTCTACACCCAATCTCATTACGCCTTCTGAAGTAGACTCAGCGGACGCCATCTCGTTTTCAACCCCCGACCACATCTTTTAAATCGAACCTCACACTATCCCCCCCAATGTCATTTCCACTACCACTACCCCCTTCTCCCCATCCACTCCCTCCCTCAGTTCCACTCACACTTCCATTACCACTCACTATCTCATCACTCTCATTCCTCACAATCCTCTCAGGCATTGGCACAGGCACCGACCCCTTCCTCGCGGAATGCAAACCCTCAACCCCACTTCATCACCTCTCCCCTCCCCCCTCCAAAGTCACTTTCCCTCCAGTACCTCTCGGAAATACCCCCCCCGCCACAAGCGTCTTCCAAGCCGCATACGCCAATCCCTCTTATACCGAATCGACCCTCCCTAGGTTTTCCTGGGTGTGTATCCGTGTAAAACCTCGACAGGCGTATCCACAATAAAGCCGAGGGATGATGTTCGTTTGGGCACGGAAGAACGACGCGGTTCATCAAAGGAGAGAGATAATTTGGGTGGGATGTCAGGCACAGTGCGACGACGGGGTTTCGGACTTGGAGGGTCGATAGAGAGGGTGGAGGTGATGGAGGAGGTGGAGGCGCTTAGACGGCGGAAAGAAAAGTCGCTCTTTAAAAGTTTTTGGCGCCTAAAAAAAAGGGTGGTGAATAAAAGGCGAAAAAGAAAAAGAAAAAGAAAAGAAAAAAAAACCATGAACTAAAAAACTATCACGTTAAAAAATAATGAAAATGAGAAGAAAAGATGACCGCGTTCTTATAAGCTTCGAATTATCGAAGAAAATCCATTGAAGAGCGAGTATCAAACTTACATTGGTGGCGTCCCATGACCTTCAATGGCATAAGCTTCTTCCACGGCAATCCGTTTCCGCGTTTACTTGACAACATTGCATCTAACGATTCCGGTCTCCCCAACTCAATACCAGAGCTCGTTCCCATCACTTTCAATCTCGTTGTCGGCGTTAGATCATCATGCGAATGATTACTACTTATGTCTGGTGACTTTTCCCCTTCCTCGATCCCTCCCTCCAGGTCACTCCTGCGTCGGGTTCGCCCAAGATTTGGCACAAGATCTCGCAAGGCAAGGTCAAAAGAAGCATGAACAAAGTCCTGCGTGATTTGAACAAGGGTGCGAAAACAGTGGTCCACGGATTTCGAGGCGCGAGCGTTGTTTCAAGGTATGGGATGTTGAGGATGTTGGAAAAGGATTGAGCGGTCTCGTGTGAGACTTGCCGTGGTCTGCCGCTACACATAAAACAAATATCAGATGGGAACGTGCTGAAAGGCATGGACCATACCGATTCACTGTATCCACTTTAGTGCCGACGAGAAGAAAAGGAATATTTGATGGAAGCTCGCGTTTTGCTTCGGATACGCGTTTGATGATGGACCATAGAGCGTCAAAGGATCGACGTTCCGTCACATCGTATACAAGCATGATAGCGTCTGCAGCGAGAGCGGCGGACGACCAAAGGGAGGAATAACAAGGGTGTCCGCCGACTTCAGTGAGGCTTAATACGACGCGTTGTCGATCTTGTCGTTTCCTTTCTGCAGTTGAAGGGGAGGGTGGAGGGTCTGGTGCTACCAGGGTAGTAGAGGAGGCTGTGGAGACGGACGAGGATGCCGAGTAGCCGTCAATGTTTATCGAGGCGTTGTTGGAGAAGAAGGAGAGGAGGGACGTGTTGGAGGGTCTGCGTGCGTTGAGTGACGGGGAGGAGGGGGCTGATGACGTGGAGGACGA
Organism: Chytridium lagenaria; assembly: GCA_025449115.1. Lineage (NCBI taxonomy): Eukaryota > Fungi > Chytridiomycota > Chytridiomycetes > Chytridiales > Chytridiaceae > Chytridium > Chytridium lagenaria. Next base: position 19,239 of record JAHLKC010000208.1, read on the forward strand.
GGACGAGGAGTAGGTGGATCCGGAGATGGAGGGTTGATGGATAGACTGCTTGTAGCGAGACTTGGAGGTGGCGCGGTGGCTCAACGTAAGGCGCCTCGTAAACAGGGTTATGCGGTAGAACATACTGAATCGTAATGCCATCTTCAATGGTAGGATAATAAGGCCCTATAAAAGGATCACGTGTGGCTCCAGATGGAGAGTTGGGTGAGGTAGCTGTACCCGAAGAAGCCGAGAAGGGGAATGTGGAAGACACAGCGGAAGGAGATGGACATGGAGACGAGGAGGAAGTTGAGGAAGGATGCGAAGGGTGGATGTGGACATGATCCCCAGGCGCAGACACGAAGGCGCGGATGAGCTCTGTTTTTCCTGTGAAAGCGCATCCCATGACGAGCACAGACATGTGCGTCACGAAGCCATCCTCATCAGTTAGCAGCATCTCGTCCTAGCTCCTACACCTTCTTCCAGATTTAAAAGTGAGGTCGTTGAACAGCCGAGCTACTCAAGACCTGTAAAGGGATGTGGAACGGGAGGCGTATTTTAATCTTTAACTTTGGGAGACTTTCAGAATGGCTTTTTTCGGGTTTCACTCGCTTTCACTTTGTTCACGCGCGTAAACGCGTTCAATCAAAATAGTCGATTATTACGTTTACCAAGCGGACCCTACCAAAAAAATTTCTATTCTCAGTCTTATACTAAACGACCACGCGCCATGACACGCGCCATGACATGAATAAACAGACATTGTCCCCTACACATTCTTATACCTGTAAGGCCTATACAGGACATTCTGGGTAACTTCTCCAACGACCTTCCCAGCAACGTCACCTTCCTTAGCCTTCACAAGACCCACACTTCCAATCGTTGTTACCCTCGGCATCTTACGTTTCGCTTCGTCGTCAGACCGCCTTCTCACAGCCTCAATCTTGGTCTTGTCTTTAATCTCCCACGCATCCCTTTTCTTCTGCGCCTCAACCGCACGCTTGGTCGTGCGACGAGGGATGCGGGTGAGATCGACTTTACCAGCGTTAAGGGGGGCGAGATCAGCGGCGGAGAGAGTCGAGAGAGGACCCTTAGAGGCGAGGGAGGACGCAACAGAGGTAGCGACTTGGATCTTATTGACGAGACTAGGAACACGACGAAGCTCTCCGTAGACAGGCTCGTGAATACCTGATAAAAATGTTAGAATCTCAATTAGAAAACAAGAGTACGACATGGGAAAAGGGGTGTGGTATGCATCAGTTGATTTTAAATCTTTTCTCCGCAAGAAATTACTCAGAGAGATTCCCATTTGATTGTATAACATCATATGCGAGACGGCATCGAAAAGCAAACCGGTAAGGATGCACAAACTCACCTAACGAGTGTAAATATCGAGGTGTGGATGTTGTAGCATGAGGTGAAGAAGCAAAGCCTGCGAGCTGCATGCCATGTCCGTCTTCAGCTTCCAACGGGAAGCAAACCCCTAACTACAAAATTTTATGAGGAAATGAATTGGAAAAAAGAAAATGAGAAAAACCTTACCTTCGCGCACTTGCATCTTCTGTTCAGTCTCACCATACACTGACTTCTCATACACTTCTTCCCCTCCACACCGTCGTACCTCTCCCAACCGCCTTTCTAATTAGATTCCAATCCACCTCAACCCCTCCTTCCTCTGCCTGAAGGCATACAGCACATAACGATGCAACCGCCTGGGATTACTGTTAGGCGGGTGCGGCGGCACGTAAGGAAGAACACGTTGCCAGGTATCTTAGGAGGGTAGAGGGTGCTATGGGTGATAATCAAACCCTGGAGAATTGCTCTCAGATGTGACGCCGGCAGGTTGGCCTGAAAGAAAGGGGAGGAGCCGCCCGGGATACAAGCCGGCCAGAGACAGGAATGTCGGTGACGAGCCAGTGACACCATTCTTCATACTACGGTATCGAGGTTGGGCGGTCAAGATCGGCGAGGACAGAGTTAGTGTGGGGGTGGGGATAGTAGAGGTGAGAGTGATTGTGGGGAATAAAGAGCTTTAGGTAAAAATATACTTAGTGTTAAACTTCGGTGAAAAAAAAAAAAAAACGGCAAAAGAAAAAGGAAAAAGAAAGCTTACCCAATCGGCGGAACTGCATGTCCAAAACAGCCCTCCCACTGAGTGTTGAAAAATTCACTTCGACGTTGATTTCAGGCTTAAGGGCCTTGGCCACCTTGGAAGGAAAGCATCTTCAAACAAATTGAATCTCTCCGCAGCTTTCACAAGCTTTGCACAACATAGCTTTCAAACCGTCTCCTCTTCATAGCCCAATACAGCAGAGTCAACATTCCCGAGCTCAGGAATTCTCGTTTTTAAGTTCTCCACATGCTCTACATCTGCCCTCCGTGCATTAAACACGTGATGATTAAACAGATCAGCAAACCCCATCTCAACCCTCAAGTTCCGTAAACGAAGCTCAAGTTGTGCAACCTTGCTGTCTAGCTCCTTATAGAGGAGTTCTTGGACTTGGCCGCGATGGCGGCGTCAAGTTCGGCACGGAAGTGTCGTGCTTTTGTTTTAAAGATGATAGCTCGGTGTTGAGAATTTGAGGGCGGCATCGTAAGCGGGTCAATACCGACAGAAGGGGCTTGTAACGGGGACGTTGACGGCCGTGAGTTTGTTGTTGGTGCATACGGAAACAGGGCGAGTGGACATGCGTGTAGGGGACTGCGACGGAAAGAAGTTTGGGCGAGATGCGTGTGAAGAGACAGGAGAGCGGGGACAGACGGCGTCTAGAAAATGATGTGGAAAGAAGAAGATGTTGTTGATGATGATGATGCTGATGATGATGATGAAGCAGCGGAGCAGCTGCCGATGCAAGCGACAACTTCGCAATGGATTGACGATGTCATGATAGGGTATGTGAGGCGATTAAAAGGAAAAAAGCCTGGGAGTGAGAAATGTATTAAGGTGATTAAGTTAACAACTGTTCGTGGAATGGAGAGCGCGAATGCGATCCTCTGCTGAAGGCCTCGATGAGACGACGAGAATCGTGAGGTTTGTTGGTGAAAGAAAAAAAAAGTAGAAAACGAGAAAATGTGCAAGACCTTTTTCCAAGTGAAATCCCCCGAATCGGTTGATTGTCGTCCGCCTGACGTGGAAGAGACGCCGCCAGTCATTCTCTCCATTTCACTCCCCATCCATACCGCTGTCGGTAAGTTTATACCAAAGGCCTCGCACATTTCACTCTCCGCTCTGAACGATACCTCCACTCGAGCATCAGTCTTCCCTGATATCACACCCGCATCTAACATGGCATCTTCATCCAGATGGCTAAAGACACTCACTATCGTCGGAGGGTCTGCAGCTCTCGGCGGATTCGTTGGTTCTAAATACTACCCTACCACCACCTTTGACCTTAGTGATCACCACATGCCCTCCGACTGGGTCAAGCGCAAAGTAGAATCTTCACCTCTTGTCAAATCGCTTCTCACTAAGCCTGAACTCGAAGTCGTACCCTTTCGGCCCATCCTCACATCTCTTGGAGGAGATCCCTTGAAAGAAGGCAATATGCTTGGATCGATGAATGTAGATGGGACAGCCAGGAGGATCCGTTAGCCTATAACTCGCATTTGCTGAGAGGGACGAGTTTGTATGGGAGGGAATGATTGAGTATGCGTTTGGGTTGTATGCGAAGAAGGACAAGACGTTGATTAAGGTGACGAGGCTTGGGGAGAATATCTGCGGGCATCCTGGTAAACATTTGCAACAATCGGGTTTAGTTTATTCTGTTTGGTTTTTTTTCGTGTAGTCGGACCTAGTTTTCAGTTTTGATTGTTTGGTTTTGTGATGCCTTCAATCTTAACATTCTCGTAGGAATCGTACATGGTGGCCTCATATCGGCGCTCTTTGATGACTATATGGGGGCTCTATTTTTGATGAATGTACGTAAGTTGATTACGTCACGTCTTTGATGGATAAACGGCTAATTCATGTCTTTTTACGTCCAGGCATCGGGCAAGTACTCAGGCTTTACGGCTAACCTCAGTGTTGACTACAGGTGGGTTTCATTGTTCCCACGCCTTTTCTCAGTTACTCCCTTCCCCTTTCCTTGTCCTCCTAATTTCTGTTTACAAATAAGAGTCCCGATGCCAGCCCCGTCCACCGTCGCCATTGTTGTCTGGATCGAAAAAGTTGACGGCCGCAAAGTATACCTCAGAGCAGAAGCTCACGCCTGTGACCCCTCCTCTACTTTGCTCTTCCCTGTCGGTCCTAAAGGCAAGGAGACCACAGAGAAAGTCGCAAAAATGGCTTGGCGGGACAAAAGTTCCAGCATCGTCATCGGCTGCAGAAACGTGGAAATCCCACACCGTCAAGTTTGCGGATGCTACCAGTCTTTACATTATCCCGAAAGATCAGTACGAGCGACTGCAAAAGTTAAATTTGACTGTGTGAAGTGTTTTCCCTCACGGACTGCCACGAGAATCATTGCGTCAACCTGAGCCTCATTTCTACACGAGAGATACAACCTCCATCACTAACGCAAGACATCACCATCCAGCATCGTATATCTAATACACCCACATAAATATGCATGCCATCAACAATGTCCATCTTTTGAGATTTTATAATTTCGAAAAACAGGGAGGTTGCGCTTGTCAGTCAGGACAATCACAAGGAAAACAAACAGCACCACGCAGAACCCGTTCAGCAAGAATAGATTTGTAGAAAAAACAGCACAACCCCGCATATCTACAAAGGAAGCAATGCCGGCTCAACCTCCTCACGCTGTCTTTCTCTTCAACCCTACAAAGTCCATCCAGAAGGAGACCCTGAAGAGACATCCCCATTAACTCTCTGCAATGAATATGGCAAAGAGGAATCCCTTCTCACCATCGTCCATGCGCTCAAAGAGGCTGGTGTCGAAATCGTGGAAGTCCTTTCCGTGACGTTAAAAAACTACACTGAGCTGCTTCAGGACGTTGCCAACAAGATTTCGGCTGGAGAGGATATAGTTGTGTTGAATCTATGTGACGGGACAGAGGATGATGGTATCCGGTGAGATTCATAAATGTTTTGCCAAACTCCCGACTTATGTTGTCTTATATAAGGGTGCGAGCGTCGTGGCTGGCTTGTGAGGCGCCTCAAGCTTCCGTTTACTGGTGCCTCTCTCCACTTTTTCGAGGTCACAACATCCAAACCAACACTCAAGTCCATGCTTATTCGGGATTAAAGTCGCCACGTCACCTTACATTGAAATCACCAAAGGAGCTGAGAGGGAAACTTTGGAAAATGCCGGAAACCATCATTGGATGGCCCCTTATTGTTAAACCATCAGGTTCGCCTTTCCTTTATATTCTTTTCATGAGTTCTAACAATTTGCTAGTTTCATACGCCTCCCTTTCCATCTCCGATAAATCCATCGTGCATACCGTAGATGCCGCCGTAGATCAATTCCACGCTGTCAGTAAAATTACAACGCAAGGTGTTTTTGTTGAGAGGTTTTTTGCGGGTCGAGAGTTTACAGCGGTTGTCGTAGGGGAGGGTGCGGATGGTGCTAAAGTGTATCCCGTTGCTGAAAGAGTGTTTCACCCGAGGTTGAAAAAGGATCAACGAATCCTCGCGTTCGATAGGTACTGGGATGGGTATGATCTTCAGGGTGGAAAAGGAGCTGGGGAGCCGGTGTATTGGTATGAGTTGGCGCCAAAGGAGTGGCAGGAGGCGTTGCAAGGTAACGTATCCAAATATTTTATCTAATGGTACTGATTACCTTTAGAGCTTTCGCGAAAAGCTTACATTGCATGCGGCGGCTCAGGATATGGGAGGATTGACATTAGAACACCCAATCTTGACGACTGTGATCCTTACGTGTTAGAAGTCAATGCCAATTGTGGACTTAGTTTTGGAAAGGGGAGTAGCTCACTTGGAGAAGTGCTTGAACTTTCCAATGTGTCTCCTGGAAGTTTTGTTGTGGATCTCCTTGATCATGCTCGAGCACGGTTCAAGTGATCTCGTTATGCTGTGGTCACGCGCAGGAATGAATCATCTTATGCCTCCAATTCCCATTATAGTTTCCTCACCCTAATGTTTATTTGGTATTATTTCTTATTACAAAGGAATGGGGGACACATTGTTTTGTTGAAGTTTCCTTGTATGTATATAACGCCACCCTCACAAATTGAAACATAATTTGGGGAGTAACACACCTGCCGTCATCCCAAAGCCCATCATCCCATCGCATCGCACGATACCCCTCAACACGCCAAACAGTCTATATCTCTATTACCCCTTGGCACCCTTTAGCTATGGCTTCCGTCTTAATTGGACTAACCGCCCTCGCAGTCTACCGCTACATCCAAAAACGTCGCAACTCCCGCTCCCCAGAAATGCTCCTTATAAACAAATGCTTTCCAAAAGAGCTCCAACTTCAAATCATCAACGATTTTGATGAATGCGTAGCAACGTTCACGGCGTCAAGATACGATAAACATCAAAAAACTATTCTTTTGCTTAAACAACAACAGCTTCTTAACGAAGAAAATACCGAGACTTCGAACGTATCGTTAGACGACGACGACCCGCCAAAGAAATCGAGGTTCTCATTCTTCATGTCTCGAAAGAAACCTGGAACAACTACGAGTGGAAGTACGTCACCGGCTAGAAGGAGTTCAAATGCATCAACATCGTCCGAACTGGCACCATTTGATCCCACTGTGGTTAGGCTGGAGGCTTGTACTTCGTTGTTGATATTAGGGCGTTGGTGGATGCACTCAAGAAAGGAATAAACAGGGACGTCTTTATCAAAAAATCCGAAGACGACGATGCGTCTGAACGTTCATCAACACCACAACCCTCAGACGAGGAATCATCCGCAGACAAAGTTGCATCAGAAGGTTCAGAAAGCAGCGATGGCCCCACTCTCTCTGGAGTTGACTCAAATCTTTCTGACATTAAACAAGAACCCACAGAAGACGACAAGACAGATGTATTGACACCGCCATCCATCGAGGATAGGGAGCTCGAACTCCTTACCCCGCTCGATACCGTCACTCTTCTCTCCCTGCTCCAAATCATCAAAGCCGTCGAATCCGTCCTCCTCGATCGTTTCATGTTCCTCAGTCACCAAGGTATAGCTTCAATCCCCTCCACACTAGGCTCCCGTCGACTCTCCTCGCTCTCATCCGAAAGCCTCGCCTCCACAAATCTAACCCTCGACGACCTCACTGCGACGGGTACATTTTACACAAAATCTCTTTAGGTTGGGGGCTAGTTTTGATGTTGCTGGAGGCTCGCAATACCGCTGAACTTACTGAGATGGTGATTGACCATGGACCCATGATGGAGGGAAGCATGGATGGGTTTTTGGTAAACTCGATCCTGAAGGTGCTGGTCACCAGAGGGGTAGGTGTTCAACCAGAAACCATATCCATGGAATCACTTGCAGATGACGCCTGTCCTGTTCCAAAAGTGGTTGCCGCATGATATCCCTGCCAAATTTGTTTGTTTTGATGGCGACTATTAAGATTTGCACCAGCTTTTTTTCTAATACGGCCCTACGGCAAACAAACAACAGAGCGACGCGTAAACAAACATTTTCAATAAACCCTCAGCTGTTCCGTTAAGGGGTGGCTTTGAAACAAACATAAAATATCTGTTCTAAGCCTCTCTAAACCACAACGGTTGAAAAAGTTAATCCAGAGGACTCGCTGTCATCGGCCGTCGTGAAGAGACTTGAGATAGAAAAGATAAACCCTTGTTGACGACTTCGATCAATACACAAGCAGCCATGGCTCGTCCGCGCTTGCATTTGCTTATCACCCTCTTTCTCATTCTCACGTTCGCAGCATGGGCTCATCCCCGTACTTTCCACAACAATCCTGCAATTGGCGCAGGTAAACCCAAAGTTATTTATCTTCTTGTTAAAATCATCGTAGACGATTACACACATCTCTTGTTAGGCGCGCGGAGAATGGTACAACGCAAAGGCTTTCCCGCTCCGAGTAGTGGTGGGTGGGGACTTGATGTTTGGTCGTCGACGGCTGTGGGGCTTCGAAAGATGTTCAAGGAAGTGTAGGGTCAAAGGAAACGGTGACTGTGCAGAGGGTTTGTTTCAGCTTACATTGTAGGTCTCTTTTCATCATTGTTTTGCAGTCTTGTTTCTCCTTTGATCTAACGGCATTTTAAATCTAATACATTACAAACAGAGAGCTTTGATTCTGATCGCATTGATGATTCTTCTAGCGTTCGGAAGTATCGCTATCGTATCGTGTGTCAGTTTGTTGTATTGGACGTGCGCGAAAAGTACCCACCCTTTCAGACCGTGACCGTACTTCTTCTCTATCGCCGCCGTTGCAATAACCACGTTTGCCGTATGGTAAGCTCATCTCCTCTTTCTTATACCTAATCACTCCCCAGCGTCTGTCTCATCACTGGTTCCCGCGGCTCTGCCTACCTAACCACCTCTATAACAACACTCAACGAAACTATAACTGTCATACCCTCCAACATCCGCGCTTCCCTTCAACGCGTCCCAGCCGTGATCGATGAAACTGTTGCACGTTATCGGTTAACATCAACGATACGATTGATTACGGTGTGAACATGGCGGTGGATGTGCAAAGGATTTCGAGGAGTCTTGTTGGGACTCCGGAGATGGCGGGACCGGGGAGAATTGTTGATGGAGGGTTTTAAAATGTTGACGGACCTTGTGGTTGCGTTTGCGAAGAACACAACGGATGTGAATGAATATGCGGGGACGATTGGAAATAATTCGGATGCATTTAATCGAGGTGATGAATCCTATTGCCTTGTTATTTCTTTCCCGTTCAATTCTAGAATTCATTCACATTTTTATTATGAAAGTTACTTCATTCGCGTTTGATCATGCTTAACTATGTTGATTCGATATCCATTTCAGTCTTTTATACTTCGCAACCTTGTTTTGTGCGCCATCTTCTTACGCCAGATCGCAAAGTACTGACATTGTTTAGACCTTCTCTTCCTCAACCGTAACATCACCCTCTTAAATAGCATCTTCAACTCCACCTCCAACCGCACCCTCCGCTTCGAACTTCGAACAAAACTCCCCTCATCTCCAACTCCTCTGAAATCACAAACTCCAGTGTCATCGTCCGCACCGCCTCCGCAAACTCTCTCTCCCCTCTAGCAGAAGCTCTTAATGGACTCCCGACTTCCCTGGCATTTATGCTACAATCTCCCCTTTATTCCTTAACATCTCTGGCACGTTTCTCAATTTTACTCAAAACGCGACCGCTCCGTCGAAATCGAACATTACAGAGAAAATTATGAGCTCGGGGTTAAAAGCCAGCACAGAGTCTGTAAATTCCACGGCAGCATTTCAGGAAGATGTGGAGGAATGGAGAAGAGTTGTTGCGAAATACATGGATGATGGGAAAGGAGGCGGCGTTCTTTACTACAATGGGATCAGAGCGATTGTGACGCCTTTGCTGTTTGCGTCAGCCGCCTTGATGATGATTTTGATTGTAACCAGTACTGTTGTGAAAGTTCCGTTTTTGGTGCATATGTAAGAGCTTTTATTGCGAGTATTGCGCATATCTAACACACCTCTAGCGCTCTCCCTAACATCACGATCTTGACTTTCCTTATGCTTCTCATCGGTGCCGGATTTTTCGCAGTCGCTGTGGTTCTCGGAGACGGTAAAACCCTTTTCCATACCTCCGTTTTAACCTCCACAGGCTGTCACCTTGTTGTTCAAGAACGCGGTGCCGTGTTGTCCAACATGTATAACACGAAAACCGTCGAAAACTTTTTCGCAGCAAGAGATCAATGCTTATCAGACCCGTCGAGGAGTTTAGTGCAGTTTGCGAGTCAGATTGGGGTGAATATGGAAGCGATTAATTTGACGGTTGCCGCTGCGCCTACTATTGATGAGTTGGATCTTTCAAAGTTTCCAAGGCTTAACTTGACGTGAGTCTTTATCTATTATTTTTTTTTCTGCTGTGTTCTATAGGTCATAAATGTTGGAGTCCTTTTCAACCATACCGTAAAGATTATTAACTAAAGGATACTTACAGTGATATTATCCCCGGCACCGTTACTGCCTTCCGCGAGCAAAGCATCACCGAACTCTTTACAAGCATCAACGAAACCCTTGGACTTAATTTCTTCGCGCCTCTCCGTACTTTTAACTTCACCACAACCCAACGTTCTCTCGCAACCCTAAAAGCTTCTCTTGCACCCTTTATCGGGTCTCCTAGTGATTATGCATCTACTCAGATATCCACTGTCCCTAACAGCACCACTGTTTTACGAGACTTTGATCTTGATGAATTTGATGTGATTGTAAGGAATATTATTGCGCTACAGTCGGGATTAGAGAGGAATGTGAATGCTATTGTAGAGGCAATTGAGAAGACTATTGATGCTGTGAATGGAATGAGTATCGGCATTGAGCGGGGACAGGTGCGTCTTTCACTTTCCGTCTTCTGCTTATCTGATGCTTCTTTAGTCCGCAGGCGGAGGTGTGCCCGTTTACCTAAACGCAACACTTGCCCTGTTAAACCAGTTTTCTGACGAGGTCAACCGCAATGTAAGATTTTAACAAAAACGGATCAAGGTCTAACGCGTGTTTTTAAAATAGATTCCAAGGTTTACACCTGTCGCAAAATCAATGCTTTACGAAATTGTGAATGCAAATTACGAACGGGCTCTCGCAAAATTACCCTGCGAGAACCTTGCGTCTGAAACCTTGGTTTTGCAGCAAAGCGTTTGCGTCGGTATCAGGTACGATCAATCCTTCCCTTCCTTACTTTTTAACGATATCTATGATAGCGAATCTTTTGATATCATGTGGTTTGCCTTTATGGCATGCGGTGTAAGCTTACTTATCTGCCTCTCCTGTCTTGGATGCATCACCAACCGCCTTGTGACGGGCATCCCTCCTTGGAGTCAAACCATCAAGCGTGACGCTTCCATGTCTACCATCTCCACCTCCTCTGGTACCCTTTTCAACGACGGCAGAAGACGCAAGTTTGGCAAGGTAAGCGAAGAAGAAAAGGTGACTATATCGCATTCTTGACCTAAACCCTACTTTCTCATGTATTGACTCCATTTTATAGGCCGAATACACGCTTAAGCCTGTCAAGAACGCCGATGACCTCCTCCCGGAAGACGTTTACAGTCCCGAATGGGCCACCACACATCAACCATTTGGGTCCGGCGATACCTTCTCGGATCAACCACCCATTGCACCTGTTGCGGAATTCAATGAGAGGATGCCACCGTCTCCTGTGCTTTCATCGGCTTCTGCGGCGAGAGGTCGACAGATTCTTGTGGCCCCATTGCCGGGGGAAATTAGGGGGAGGTCGTCTAGAAGGACATCGGATGTGCCCAAGGGTGTGAATTCGTCGATGGCGAATTACTTCAAGGAGTGATGTGATGATGTTTGAGTAAGGGCATAGTTTGAAGCAGTGCTTATTTTTTGCTATTTTTTTGTTCTTCACTCTCGATGATGGATTAGATACCTTTGGAGGGGGAGGATTTGAAAGGAGGTTTTCAAACTTTGTTTAGTTAATGTTATTCGGTTGTTGAAAGAAAGATGAGAAAGGTTGTTTTGATGTTCTTAGTGATTTGATCAGTATGATTTTAAAAAGTATATAAAGGTCTATAATCAATCCATCTGTTTGGGTCATTTAAGACGACCCGGTGGACTTCTATGACCCCCAAGTTGAGGGGGGGGGAGGTGCTCTTGCCTCAACATATCACTGAAGTCAGAGGATCGCCGAATCAGATATTCCCAAAGAGCATAGGCGAAGGGACGGGGGCAATCCTTAAAATATATTTCCGCCGTCAATCTATGGCATCACAAAAAAAACGGACCCCGTTTATGCCCTTATGATTGTGTTTACAGTATTATGTCCAGCTCTTTTGACGGGAATAGAAGAAGCACCTTGTCAACGTGTTTTTTTTTTGCCTTTTGATCTTTAACATCCAACAAGAGGCCTTCATAGCCCTTCGTTTAAGCAATAGACCTCATTCAAAAGAATACACCCCTGATTCAAACGAGATGATATCATTACCAAGCGATTCCCTGAAGGGAAGGCTCTTTTCTGTGTTGATTGCCGCGTGTTTGGCGGGGATGGCGCTTGCTGAGCCGGCAGGTACGAAACATTAGCTTCTTTCTCGACATCTTTCTCCAAGCAGGTTCATTCAAACCTAACTTGAGATCTATAGCTGACAGCAATGCGAGTCTTGAGGCAAGGCAAGGTGAGTTGAGATGACTTCAGCGTCGCTTAAAACTAGCCATTAACATTATATCTAATCTGCTCAGTGGCACAACCTGGGGCCGCGGTCAACCCCATCTTCTCCGGTAAGTGCATATCAAACACCGCCGAAAGGACAGTATCTTTGTAAAAGCATCTGAACTTACACCATTTTCGTATCTAGGGATCAGTGGTACCACTACTGGCAACATAGGTACCGGCAGCATCAGCGATATTGGCTCAACCATCCCTATGCCTGTACCTGTACCTGTACCAATTGCCATCCCCGGATCCGCGGGAACGATAGGATCAGCCATTGGCAGCGTGGGTACGGATATCATCGGCAGCGTTATTGGCTCAGCTGTACCTGGATCTGTTGGTAGCATAGGAAGTGCTATTTCCGATCCTAGCGTCGCCATTAGCCCCATCATGGGAGTCCCAGACCTTGCTTCGGTTGGTGGTGTTATCGGCCAAGGAAATCCATTTGCCGGTGGAGGTCCAGGTTTTGGTAGTGTTGCTGCGAATGCACCGCAGGGAGGAGTTCAAGCTATTTCGAGCGTGGCGAATTCGGATACGGTGCAGAATGCTGCGACAAAGGCGATCAATTCCGTTACGCAATTGGCGGATATTACGACGGGGGGTGGAGGGATTGAGATTTGGGGTAACTTTGCAAAGGCTATAAGGAAGGCCCTGAGGGGTGGAGAATTTGGGGTTCCGAAGGGGTTGGTAAAGCCTAACAATGGTGGATTTGATATTCAAGCAGCGAGGAGTGCTTATCTTGTATGTCCGAAATCAGAGATCCTGAATTACCATACTGACTGTCTATTTTTCCATTTGTTTGCTACAGTTTACTTTCGTCTTAATTGCTATCTTCTTCCTACTGGCTGTTTTCAGCGTCCCGATTTTAATTGTTAACTGCTGTTGCTGCCTTTCTCGTAAGAAGAGAACAGACCTCAAGAAAAGTTTCTTCAGGTGGATTTGTGCATTCATCACCGTAATCATCGTTTCAGCGGCAGCAGCGTAAGTCTTCTTTTTTGCCTTATTCATTCTTCCATAGTAATTAATTTTATCGTTTGTTTCTATGTAGTGTCGGTTTCATCACCGGTATCCGCGGCAACACTCTCCTTGCATCTGCACTTGATAACTTTCAACATTCCATCGACGTGACTATCAACGACACCCTCGACATCGTAACGGTCTTTCCCCAAGTGATGACCACTTCCTCGCCTCTGTGAACAGCGGTATCATCGGCGTCACTTTTCAAACCACTGGTGCCCTCAAACCAGCGAAATCCCTAATATGATCGGATCACTCACTGACACCGAAAGCTCAGCTGGTTCTTTCAATGCCGCCATCCAACCCCTCATCTCCGTTCTTAAAGACGTCAAAGTCTTTGGCGCTGAAGCTGATGATAAAGCTTCTATTTTCCTTGAACGTGCTCGCGTAGTTAGGACAGGTCTCACTGGGCTTCGTACCGCCATCACTGCGTTGAATGCGCAGCAAACGTTCTCTGGTGTGACGTTTAAACGCTCAACGGACTACATTTTCGACAACGATCTATTCAATAAATTCGACACCCTTGTTACAAAACTTCAAGACGCGAATTCAATATTCAATAACATCAACGCTGCATACGGGTTTACAGGGTTCTACGAAATAGACGAATACATTAATGATGCGGAAGCTATCCAAGCTCGTGTTGCGAATCTTGCGGCTGCCGTTACAGCCGCAATGGTTACCAAAACGCAAACCGTCTCGGTCGTACTTAGCAGTGAACTAAAAAAAAAGACGAACCAAATCCAATCAGACGCTGATAGGTCGTCTTCGGATTTGAAAAATACCTTGAGAGATGCCGATAAACAGGTGGATGATATTTTCAAGGCGAGCGCGCCTGGTGGGATCGTGAGGAATTACTTGCAGAGGTTCTTCTTCTTCCTATTTGTTTTTGGGGTTGCCGTGGCGGGGCTTGTGCTCATTCTCATTATGTTCCGCACTCCAACGTGCCTCAAGGGGTAAGACACGGTCTTAAAATACTGCCCCTCTAACCATTTATCTTTCTACATATGATTTAGACTCTCACCACTTGTAGTCCTATCCGCAATCCTCTTCCTCGTCTTTGCTGGCATCTTCCTTCTCTTGACCGTCTTTTTTGCTGACTGTAAGTCTTCTACTTTCATATCTTCTTATCATAATAATTTATACTCACACATTTCCTTAGTCTGTGGATTGGCCGACCTCGTTCAAGGAACTGGTCCTGAAGCTTCCACGCTTTGGGGCACGAGCTTTGAGTACCTGCCTAAACTCTTCTACCACCGCGAAAACTCTTGCCTGAAAGAAGACAAGGGCCTTGTCCAATTCGGCTACAAGATGGGAGCCTTCCCAGACACCGTCGCCAACATCACAATTGCAATTGCACCCACCATCAACTCTTTTGACCTTTCCGCTCTCGCATCTATCGCCTCTAGGTATATTGAGGGAGTTTTTTGAGACATTCAACTAACCCATCTCCAAGTGAATTCTGGATGACCAACACCAAAGTCGCCGTCGATACTATGTCTGTCCCTCTCAACTTCTTCCTCGGCATGAGCGCCATCAGACCTTGGCGTGACATTGTCGCCGTGGATCTTTCTGGCACCCCGCAAGCCGCGCTTCAAACCCTCACCGACCAATTCGTCGCCGAAACCGCCGACATCACCCAAAAATCCGCCTCTACAAGCGCCCCCCCTCAATTCACAGTAACGACTGGCACATTAACCTACGATGTCGTCGCAAGATCGCCATACTTTAATCGCCTCCAACAAGTGTCAACAGATGCTGGAGCCCTCGTCACAGCATTGAATGATTTCTTGACCCCCTTTAAGCCTTTCGCTGCAAAATTCAAGAACGTTGTCGACAATGGCGGAAACGCTGCTGTGAGTTCTTGACTTTTCGTATCGTAATTACTAAGAAAATGTTAGAACCAAGCCATGCGTCTCCCCGGGCTTTACAACACCCTCTCTACTAACATTGACAACTATGCCACCTACGAAACCAACAACAACCTCAACCCGTTCCAACAAACCCTAAAATCGCGTATGCTTTCGTCCGTCGAAGCTTCCCGAAAACAATTTGAGGCAGGACTTCCGTGCAAAACACTCGCAAAGGACACCAAAGTCATGCAAGACAGTATTTGTCTAGCTATGCTGTATGTACCCCTCCCCTTATTTACCCTAGTCTAACGTATCCAGCACATCCACTGACGCCCTCTGGCTGTCGTTCGCGGCTATTGGTCTTGGTCTATTCATCTATCTCCCCTGCTACGGTTGTCTTGTCAACCGTCTCGCTAATGGAAAGAGACGCGGTAAAAGGGGAAAAGTCGACCCTGAAGGTGGAAAGGCAAGCATAAATCTTTTCTTCATACCTTTTTTCTGATCCCTTTTCTCTTTTGTGTTTTTCTTTTTCTATCAGGGCGTCGATTCTTACTAGTTTTCTTATATACTTGCGGTCTTTCAGGATAAAGACACAGCGTGAAAGCTTACCTTTTGACTTTCGAATACAAAAGAATTTTTTGTTGACCGTAAAAAGCGACGGTAGCTCCATATTTTTCATGATAAGCCTTTCAGAATGTACAGAATTCTCCCAAATCCACCTTGAAACATGTAAATAGAGCAAAATCTTGAAGTAGTGTGAACATCTAGACCGCTTGTGAAAAATGCCTTTAGCCCATAAATGTACAAATCCTCACTATAGGGTTTCATGTGTTTATATTTTCAACCATCATATATGCAAAGAAAGTTACAAAAAAAAGCGCTAACAGGGGGGAATCTCCACAAAGTAAAACGATAAGGTCGTCATGTCTCCAAATCAAGCTTTAACTTCCGCAGCTTTTTTGGCCTGGTCATGGCTACATATACATAGAAAGAGTTAAGAAAAATGGAACAGAAAAGAAAAGATGTAAACAGGAGAGGAAAGAACCGGAAAATCGAAAGCGGAAATAAAAGGCGATGGGAAAAAAATCCTAACCTCCAAATCCTAAACAACTGATAGATACCGGTGGCTCCCACAAACAAATTCACACTCATGAGGTTATAATTTACAGGTGTGATCACCATCGAGTATCTTGCCCAAATAATTCCCGTAGCAGCAAGCGCTTTCAAGCACATCAGTAAACATCATATTGACGTCAACTAACCAAAGTTTTGTTGGAACGAAAGTTTCTCAACAGGGCGGTTGATATCACTCACACCTGCAATGACGATACCCTGGAAAACATTATAAATAAAGAGACGATAGGGTGGTAGGGAGCATACCCATTTCGCTGCGGGCGCCCAGAAGAAAACGGTCTTGGGTCCTAAGTTGAGCGTTTAGACAAGTGATTGAGAAGCACAAACTCCCGCGTCCATCAACAGGAAAGAGCGGATTCAAACCTGCGGGATGATTCCAGAACTTTTGAAGTGCAGACTGCGCAATCGGTGCGGATGCCTGCGATGCCATGAGTGGGGAGCCTTGCAGTTGAGTTTGCAATCAACCCAAATCAGCCTTAAAATTTTCAGATCTTTTTTATCAGCCATCATCGCTAGGCGTCGAAGGGACAATCAAAATGTTGAAAAGATACGAGTGAATGCGGGATGTATCACAGCTAGTAAAAAATGTGTATGATCGCAGATAGTAAAATGTGTATGGAATGGAGGGCTTAGACTGATGATGGGATCTATGTAATAAGTATAATGGACTTAAAAAAGACTTTCAAGAGGTTTCCTGCCAACAAATAAATAATACGTGCTTAAAACTACACAAAAACCCCAACCCGTAAGTTAGCATACAGAGAAGGTATTAGAAAAAAATAAATGGTGGGTTTACTTTGCCCCCATATAAACACTCTCCAACTTCGCTAACATATCCTCAAACCCGACAGCCCCCGGCAACACCGACATTCTCGATGGAATACTAATACTATCCCTCCGTTTCTCATCCTCCGCCTCAGAAAGCCCTGTCGCAGATCTCGACAAAATATTCCGTTTCTCATCCTCCACCTCAGACAACCCCGTCACAGATCTTGACATAACACTCCTCACCATCGTTGCGTCGGAGCCAATGGAGCTTCCAGTGGATTGAGACCGTGGAATCCCATCCCGTGGTGCTCTTTCAGCGTGGTCGACACGTGAGATTTCAGCATGCCTGTCTATCTCAGTATCAATGTCTTCCATGAGGGTTTCAAGAAGGTGGTCGAGTTTGGTTTTTGCGGGTTCAGGCGTGTCGTCTGGATGGACTGTGCCCTTTGCCCAGGGTGTGAGACCCCCTGTCGAAGTAGACGAGATGGAGCGGATAGATGGTGGTGGTGGAGATGGAGGCGGAAGTGGAGGTAGCGCGGATTCTTCTTGAGGTGGAAGGGGAAGGGGAGGAGATGAAGCGAGGCTGATGACGGAACGGCGACGAGGAGGTAAAGGAGGTGGAATAGAAGAATCTGTAGAGTTGGTGGAGTTGCGACGATCAGAGGAGGCATGGTCACTTGATTTATCTTCAACAAGCCACGCTTGAGTCCATGGATCTTTTTGATTAGAATCCGTTGACGTGCGAGGCAATCCAATTCCAAGTGCTACAAGTTCATCATCTCCAAACAACTTGAAATCATCTTCCGCTTTTGTCGTTTCACTCGAAAATAAAAGTCCGACACCATCCGACTCGGATTTGTACGTGGACGCGATAGTCGTAGATCGTTCCACATCAACGCCTCTAACGGTTCCTAACCGTGAATCTATAGAGCCCTTTTTCTTTACCCGATTCCAGCCTTCTTTCTTTTCGTTGGTGGATGCGCGGTCAAAAAGACCGCCAAGACCTTTTGCCCAGCTAGTAGTGTTGGATGGAACAGTGGGAGGGGAGGTAGTAGGTATAGTGGAGGAGGTGGACGCGCTGCGACTTGGGGATGATGTTGAATTGGAGCGTTGGAGAAGTGATCGCAACTTTAAAGAAGGGGCCGCACCGTTTGAGGGAAGGGTTTCAGCGAATCGTACGGTTTTTAGGTCAGGTTCCGGTGACTTGTAAACATTAGTATTTTAACCCTCACAAATATTATTTGCTTACTTTTGCGCCTTTCTTGCCCCTACTTCGATCAAGGGACATCACGTCGCCAATCTTAAAACGGACGCTTTCACCCAACTTAGAAGGGGAGGCAGACCGATCCAGGGGCTTCGGGCTTTCGACAAATGTGGATCCTCCAAGGCTTAAACGAGGCGCATCACCAAAAAAGTCAACATCTTCCTTCAACGGGAGAATAGGTGGGGATCTGATAAAAGAGTTAAAAAGAGCAGGCATACAGAAATAGAAATGCCGTACCCATCCATTTGTTTTTCCACGGGTGCCCTTACGTCATCACTTCCGTATGCGTCGAGCAGAAGTCGCCGGGTTGCGGTGAGATCAACGCCCTCTCCCAAAACTCGGTCATCATCGTCTTCATCCTCAGCTTCGACGACATCCTCGTCACTATCGAAACCGTCGGCGAAACGGCGATGGCGAGAAATGGGAGTAGCAGGTTCAGCTGATGGTGAAGACCTCCATTCGCGCGGTGCGGAGTGTTCAGCAGTCGGAGACTACTCAAAGTAAACAAAATATATAAGATAAAAGCCGATATTTTTAGGTGCACTAACAAAAGGACAATACCTGAGGTCCAAGTGCAGGTCCCACAGTTTCATTTGTAATTTCAACATTATCCCGAGTCTCAAATTCATCCTCCTCCTCGTCCTCTTCAGCGACAGCGTCTAATTCCTCAACATCGTCCTCACTGCTCCCTCCATCCACAGTAAATAATGACGCCATAGAAGTCCGATTTCTATAAACATCCGTTCTCGTAACATGCCCGCCCTCATCAGAACCCGCTGAAGACGCATAAGACACAATTCGAGACTTCCTCGCTCTCTCTCCTCTGTCTCGGTGATAGTGGTAGAGGTTCAGGGTCAGGAAGATGAAGCGTCTCTGCGGCTGGAGCGAGAATGTAAGGCTGTCTTTGAAAGTGCTCATCGGAATCAGCAAGGGCTTTCCATTTAGACGGCTGAGGTTCGGGTGTGGGTGGTTTTTCAGGTGGTGTTGGAACGGCGAAGGAGGAGGCGAGAGATGCTTCTGTAGCGCCATCGAGGGAGCGTTGACGGCGAATGAGTGTGTTGGCTTTCCTGGTCATTTTGCTAAAGATGGTACCGAATGCCTTGGTGGTGGAAGCATTGGAAGCAGCGGAGCTGGATGAGGATATGGGGACTGCCATGACAGGAGTGGAAGATGATGCGTGGGGAAGGGTTAACGAACGGGATGATATGAAGGAATCGTGAGAAGGGTCACTGTTGAAGGATATTCGGTCTCCTTCTAAACTGGGACGGGGGGTGGATAGTCTGTAGAATCGTGAGAGTTCCCGCGAGAGGGAGCTGGGCGGTTCGGGCAGCGGTCCTCGTCTTGGAAGAGTGACGGCGGACGCAAAGAACGACGAGGATGCAGGGAGGGAGGGATCATGATACTCGTGATCACGACGATCTAAGGTCATTAATCCCCCGACTACTTTTCCAGATGGTAAAGATGACGGCAATGCATCCTTTCCAACATCTTCTCCAGAAGCCATCGATGTCTTTGTCAAGTTGACCTTTTTCGAACCCTTTTTCAAGAATGAAGCTAGTGGGTTCTTTGAAGATGAACTGCTGTGGCAGCATGCGCTCAACTGGTTTCGAGTCTCCAGCTTCTCCTACATGGGGATGGTGTGGATGATCATGGGAATCGCCTGCACTGTCTCGAAAAGACATTTTTCCTTGAAAGAACGGTTCAATTAATATCCCCTTTCTCTCCAGTAGTGATTGCCCTTTCCCAAGCCTCGTCTCTTCTTTACAATGAGGTTATTCCAACGGATGACGACGATGACGGAATGGAATGAAATGGAAGCGATGTGCTCCTCTTTTTTGTTGATGTTGTGGGTAAAAATACTGAAAATTATTTTCTCCCTTCGGGTTGTTTCAGGTGATGGCAACCAACCTGATATTCAACAACACTTATTAATGTATCGCAACATTTTGGCGTTGAACCAGATAAACGACGAGGGGAAAATGTAACAGACTGCGTGACGGGCTTTATTTCAAGCTCGCAAGAAAAAGGAGAGAAAAAAGGAATTGAAAAGGATGGAGCGAAGTGATAGAAGAAATGGAAAAAGGGAAGGAGTGTATGGCATTTACAAGTATAAAACAAGCTGGCGATGTACCAGAAAATTGCATTATGTTTGCACGGTAAAAGTAAAAGGTAAAAAGTTGTAATGAAAATGACCCTATCCTTGAAGAAGCAAAATAAAAGAAGCAACTCCAGATAATATCCAACCGACGCAACCGTATACAGCAACCGTCTCTGTGGCCCCAGAAAAGGACGAAGCTGACGTTGTAGCTGCAGCGACAGCTACTGCAACTTCAGTAGTCTTTTGTGTTGCTGTTTTAGCCAAATCCTCAGGCTTTATGACCTGATCTTTCACTGTAAAAAGAACCTGGGTTTTCTGAAGGACCTGAAGATAACCCGAAGCACGATCGGTCAAATTGTCACAGGCCTTTGGTAGAGTCTGAAGGTTCATCACGAGCCCGGCTAGCGTTGCTTGGGACGGAAGAGTAGGTTCGCCACCAGTGAGAAGTGATGCCATGGACGCAATCACAGACGATGCCTTTGAGTTGCTTATGCAGCCAGTGCAACCGACAATATTTTGGTACTAAAGAGGAGGTTGAAGGAAACGATACATAAGCATGTATATAATGGGGGTTTTAAGTTAATGGCTGTTGTACTTACCATAGGTGCAGTAGTCGAAAATGTCGTTCCACACATGCAATTGGCAAAAGTCTGGGCCGCTGCTGAAGCCTCCTCCATCGTCGGGTAAGATTTCTTGACACCAGAAGCACATCCTTGCACTGAAGGCATCACGGTAGCGCATTTGGATACAGACGCTAAATCACATCCTTGGAGGGCAGATGTCAGGGAGTTTAAGGAAGTAAGAGAAGGAACTCCGGGGATGGTGGGATTGCTCAAAAATGATGGCAGTTGTGCCGAAATGGGAAGGACGGCCGAGAGAACGTTGAGTATGATGATGAACTGTTGCATTGCGAGGTATAGAAAAGCAAGTATTTAAATCGCGTAATGGGGCATCATCGATCATTCTTGACTTATATCATCCCTTCCTCGTCCCCCGGCACTCCTGTTTCGACGTGACTATCCTAAGGAAGTCCCAGGGTGGTCAAATTCCTGGAACCCGTATATACACTAATTGAGGGTGTCTGATTGTACGGACATGATTTTTGAAGGAGCTCCTCTCGTTCTCTGTTGAATGGAAAGTCAACGTGAACAACTGTACGAAAAGGTTCTCAGAAGAGTCACCCATTTCTGCACATTGGCAATCAGACTGCATAATAAATATCTCTCTACTCAACAAGCGAATGCAAAAACATTGCTCAAGTACCAAGAGCTATCTATTCCTGGAGTATAAACCTTTGAACAAACAGAGAAATTATGCCTTTGGTTGAAAGTGGGTACGTCCCGAAATCTTCGATCGATTTAGCTAAGGTAAGTACGGGTCCAGCATTTTATCTCATGCAGACTCAGTTTTCTCACTATTACCAGCAAGTGTTAATACCTAAGACATTTGGGATTGTCGTAAAAAAATCCTCTTGTCCACTTGTCCATGGAGAGCTTTCAGGGGCTCAACTTGCCTCAGACCTTACAACAACAACAACAACAACAACAACAACAACAGCAGCAGCGGCAACAGCATTACACGATCAGCACTAGCAGCGGAGGCAATATCCTCAACACCAACAACAGCATTAGCAGCAATGTGAATTCAATCAGCGATAACTTTGTCCAGCTTGTCCCGCAGGACCTCAATGCATTAGGTAAGCTTATTATCATTTACTGCATCCTGTCCCGACTATTCTTGTTCATTCTATTCCAAATGAAATATTTAATATGCCTTACCCTCTCTTTCTGACCCACTACAGGGCAGCCCCTGGCTCCGAGCATGGAAGAGCGTTTTCAGCAAATGGAAGAGAAGATGAATACGATGATGGACCACATGGGCCAGCAGACACAATTTATTCAAGCCACAACCATGCTTCTTTTGCCGAATCTAAACCAACATCCTCAACCCACAACCATCTATCAGCAGATTTTACCAGCCAACCAAAATTCACTCGCCTCTGGTGCTTCGTCTATGCCTCGACGTTTAAATTCGTTGCCCATGGTATCGACGTCTTCGACAGATTTCAGGCAACGTATGTTACCTAGTTCCATTTTATTTTATTTATTTCATTCCACTCGCTGGAATATGCCTATTATGAACGAAGCGGTAAAAGCTCATCTCTCATTTGCAGTTTCGCAGCCCGCATCATCAGGCGATCGTCACCGGTACATATTGCCAAGCAACGACGTCTATCTAAGCAATGCGCATCAACCCCGAATACGTGGAAATCTTGGAGCTATAGAGACACCACTTACGGAGAGCCACCAACCCGTCTTTCAAAATCAAGCGCCAGTTAAACTAAACCCAGGCAGCGGTTTACAGAGGACGGTGCTGTTTCGAGTAATGGGTTATTTTACTACAAAGATCCGGAACTAGTGTATGCAATAATAGGCGAGTTTTTGCTCAGTTCAAAGCGTCAACGACTTCTGAGGAATTTGAGAAAAATGCTGGTCAAATGCAGGCTTGGCTTAATAGTCCGCATGCATACGTACTAAATCTGAGGTCAGATGTTTTAAGCATTTTACAAGTACGTAATTTACAGTTCCTTGCACTTGGTCTAATTGCAATAAATAGGACTTTGTAATCAAATCCCAGCTTCTTGGCAACAATATATTGGCGATTGCTGGGATGATGACGACGATAGCATCATTTTTGGGTACACTTCATGAAACCCAAAAAGGCGAGTTGAAACAAGCCTTAATTTTTCTTACCATGGTTTAGAGTACGCTTTGCAATTGAAAGAACTATATGAAACATATGTTACAAAAGTGTGATGCCGAAATGTTATGCGGCCAGTTACATCACGAATCAAGAGCCGGCAAGGCCAGAATTGGAATTTTCAAAACATCATCTCGCAAGTGCACCTAGCGTATATGTACGGCTAATGGAGCCGACTCCGTTCCATCTCAGACCTGGCGGTCGATTTGAAGTGACGTTTTGGGTGAACCAAGATATATTTGACTCACTTCAACCGACTCAGCCACCACGGATTCAAATGCCGTATCGTCTACTCTAAACATGCAATATGGCATTGAACTTGCAAACCCGCAGGCCGAGTGGTCGGATGAGCGGTTCTACGTTGTCATCAACTCGCATAGAGTGACTATGGGGATGTATACAGATAACTCAATTCCGAAGCTTGCTGTTTTGAAGCCTAAGACTTGTGATAATGCTTGTATCAAGTCATATGAGTTGGCGAGGTATTGGGATTTGTCGTCTCATATTCGGCCTGGGGTGAATGTGTTATGGGTTTCGGCTATACATGGGACGTCGAGCGTGCCATTGAAAGCTTCAATTGATCACCTGGGATTTTTGGATGCGGCGGCGCTTTGTGAGAAGATGTTTAGTCTTTCTGGTATGATTATACCTGTAAACCAGAGTCTTGCGTTGGGTAGGTGTTGTGACAGTTGTTTTCAAAATTGTTGTGATTTTACATCTACCAACTCGTGCGTCATTTTATGTTTTCAGTAAAGGCATTGTGCGAGAAGAGACGGGGAATTCAGAAATGATGAAACTTCTCTGCCCTATATCTCGTAAACTACCTACAGTGCCGATTCGGGGTCAAAACTGCACACACCTTGAGGTATATTTTATCTGTACTTATATTTTCCTCTCTCACCCATCTTAAATGATTGTAATATTTGAATCCAGTGCTTTGATCTGGTGAGCTGGTTATCGGATGGATCTCGACGCGCGACCGACTTTCCGTGCCCTATTTGCGGTCGAAAACTGAGCCTGCATTTACTGCGATTAGACTCGTTTTTCTTAACTGTCTTAAAGTCGGTCGGCAATTCTACGTCATGTGTTGAGATCAAGTCAAATGGAGAATTTCGACCGACCGTGGAGGATGTGATAGTCATCGAAGATAGCAGGTTTGTCTTATACTTATCTCACTGCTTTGTTTTGTTGCGACATCTCCGAATTGTTTGTTTTTTTTTAAAAAAAAATTATACATGCATGTTGTGCTGATGTTGATGTAGTCCAGCGCAAAGGCATCACGCTCCTGTGAAACCTCCGGCAACTGATGTGCCAACTCCTCTTCCGACATCAGCAGTTGCGTCTCCTCTTTCTACTCCAGCAGTGGCTTCACAACCGCCTCCAATTAATCTTTCAGTAGCTCCACAACCGCTTCCTACTCAAGCTGTAGCTTTACCGCCTTTTCCTACTCCAATAGCCGTTTCGCATCCACTTCCTCAGCCAGACATTGCCACTTCAGCTTCGACAGTCATCGTTCCTACCCTTTCTACTCAAACAATTGATGCACAATCTTTTCGTACGTCCGTTGCTCCACGCCCTCTTCATACTCAATCTCTTCCTCAACATTCTCTTCCTACGGCAATCGCGCCACGCTCGCCAGCAGCCCTACCCAATCCTCCGCGTGTCACGTCGGTTCCTCAATCTTCTCCCATATCGTTGGGATTACCTCCAGTATCTACCGAACTTGCTCTAACCTCTCGTCCTGCACACCTTGAAAGCTCACAGCAACTTGGTCAAGGTGTTCAAGCTGTTGCGTTTCGCAAGAAGATGTTGCTAGATAAAATGGCCGCAATAATTAATGCTGCTGGAAGGGATGAAGGTGTCAATCCTGAAAATGTTAAGGCGTTGACAAAGATCGCAGAAAGGATTCGTGAGGTTTGTCCAACTACTGAACAAGTGGCAATGTCCCCCGCGACCGATACTGAGCAAAAACAATCTCATCAAACCCATCATGCATCAGGTAATGTTCATATGCCCCCTTTGGCGAAATATTGATTTTTTAAAAGTAGCAACAGGTCCTGTTGGCACCATTGCAACTGGGTCAAATTTGGATAATGATAAAGCGAAATTCACCCCGCAGCAAAACTCTTCCGCTTCTGGCTCTAATGGCATTGAATCATCAAAAGCGGTTGAACTCGCTCCTGTTTCCCCTTTCATACCCGCCAGCTCCCTCTCAGGCATGATCGTTAATCGTTTTAATATCACTGAAGTCAACGGCACGATCTTTAAAGGCGCATGTCGAAATTGTTCAGTTGTTCTCGACATATCGCACGCACAGACTCTGCATGAGGTTTCAAAGATCCTCACAAGCCATTATTATGAAAAACATCCATCCCAATTGTGGGAGCCGGTGATCTCTGCGACGGATAAAGCGCCGTCGCTTCGGAATCCGAAGGCCACGGGGAGTATTGCTGGGAAGTTGACTGGGCCTGAGAGAAAGGTGCAGAGGATTGTGGGGATTACGGATAAGTCGGAAACGTCGCCTGTTACGCCTGTAAGGGCAGCGCAAGGATCCAACCCGTTCCGAAAATTGGATTTTGCGGGAAACGCAAAGGAGGGGTATGTTGCGTTGGCGTTACCACCCGTCTCCACACCTGGTGTTTCGAAAAAGCAGGCCGACGTGCCGTCAATTGCAGTTGTGGAGAAAGATGGTGTGGATGGGCAGGTAGCGTTAGCGTTGCCGCCCGTAATATCAAAAATTGTTGAGACTTCAGCGTCAAATGCTGTTGCTTCTATCATCCCCCCTACTGTTTTCCCGGCAATTTCGAAGAAGCCCGCAGTAGAGGACGTTGTTATTTCAACAGAAGAAGGCACTACGCTTTCTAACGTGACAACTACAGCACCAGTTGCAATTTTGGATGCTGGGGAGACTTCAATAGTAAAGGACGCCCTCATCTCAGCGGGGTCCGTCACTGCCTTGCCAGCGAACGGCGCGGCTCTCTACAGCCAACGGACTTATTGTTGGGGAAGAATGTACTTGATTTAATGGAAGATGATGCCGCTTCTTCAGCAGCGATGGACGTCGTGCCTTCACCAATAACGGAGGAGGCTTTTTCGATCGCAAAGTTTGTGGTTCCGTTGACAGTGGAGAACGTAAAGATTTCGCCTGAGCCGAAAACTATTGCATCAAACTCCACCATGTTACCTGTCAACGTGGTTGCTAAGGCGCCTTTGAGCAACACCGATTCGGGTATTCCAGCAGCTCAAGCACTTTTGACTACCCCACCCGAGCCTGATATTGAAATTGCGACCTTACATCTAATCCAGGGACATCTGTTCACCCCAGTTTGTGTGCTCTGCCAACGACAGCTTCAGTCTCTTCAATGTCACCCAGCTCTAACATCCCAAATGTTAAAAATCCTATTACAAGCTCCTCATTGCCGACTTTACAGGAAGCCATAATCCCGCAGGAGGCACCAGCTTCTATCACAGTAATTGCAGACGTACCGGCTTCAACCGCGATATCAATTGATATACCGGCACCCGTCAACATCGATGCTGCGTTGTTAGAGAAGACCGTATTGATGTCACCGGGTGAGGCTTTTGACACTCCGACCCAGTCACCAATTATGAATTCTACTTTAATCTCTCCAACGCAAGTCGCTTCTGTGGATGGGTTGCCTTCTCTAAATCGAAATCAAGGGATTCTTCAGCCTATGAAGAAGCAAAGTTATCCGTTGGCGCTCTCGCTGTTAGGGGAGGCGCCTGCTGCGGATGATGAGGGTGAAGAAATACTTTTTGCAACGGCGCTGGGTGATACTGTTGCGGTAACTGTTTCTTCTGAATCGCAGGCAACTAATGAAGGAATCGCACAGTTATTCAAAGACGGGGACGAAATGGACGTAGCGGGAGGGTGTAATGGCGTAAATATCTCGGAAAGTCCCAATTATAGCAACTCTGAATTAGGGAAGGACAATATGGATAAGGTCGGCCTTTCCGAAGCCATGCCTAGTGCAGGCAGTGAGGTGGTTGGGGTTGTTCAGTCTACCACAGGGACGGATGATTTATCAACACAACCTAAGCACGTTTTGGACTTTTTAGCAAGTGCTCCAAAGGAAACGCTCGGTCCGGCTAAAATGTCGAAAAATGCCTCCTTTCAAGTACCTGATATAGCCATGCACGATTCGAGAATGAACTCCGACCCTGTGGGTGACGCGTCGATCGTTGGGCTTAAAATCGCAAGCCCGACAGGGACGTTCTCTGAGTCTTCTCTTACCGGTGTGGACTTTCGGTATCATGGACGACTTGGTCCCGGTTCTTTGTTTTCTTCGTCTTCGAAAGAGCAGCCGGTGAACCCTGTGGTCAATATTTCGGGATCGCCGACCTTGCCAATACTGAGTGTGAACCTGGTCGAAGGAGTTGTGCCAAGAACGGTAGCTCCATCACAAACGTGGTCTGAGCTTGCAGCTAGGATCGCTCAGGCTACGTCGTCGTTGAAGGTGGCTGTGGATGCCCAATCGGTGGGGAAGAGGTTAAGGAGGATGCTGTGACAGAAAATGTCGAGGACGCGCTTGTTTCTAGACATGAGTCTTCACCACTGTTAGGGGTAGAGCCTACAGCGCCCGAATTAGATCTGAGTGAAATGTGAGTATACGTTGTTGCGATCATGTATAGTGGTGATTTTTTCCCTTTTTCCTTTGTTTATCACACTTTTCAACGCCTTTTCCAGCTTCTAACAATCGCTATTATAGTGAGAACGCTGCGCAAGATATAAGCCGTGAACTCACTCTGGAAGCTTTACCCACTTGGACGTTGAGCTCTTACGGTGTTTATCCTAAAATGAATCGTCCATCTTTGATCTCCGGAGCTGACCTGTCACCTGAAGAAGCTCGATTGTATTATTGCTGCAATGGCAAAGAAGAAACTGTAAGAATTTTTTACGGATGACGTAATTATATTAACCGTTTTAGGAAAACTTCATGAAAAGGTTTGAAAGAAGACAGCGGGACGAGATGGGTCGCTTAATTGGCAATGCAGAAGCGATTTATCGTGACATTATGTTGAAAGGCGCTGAAGCCGCATGCCGGTCCGATCTATCCGACTACATGTGCAAATTCCATATCTCGACAAACTTTTCGCAAGTATCCACTCTTAAGAACCGCTTTCCACCCATTACCTTTCCTTGTTCGGCAATTCCAGGTTCGCTTTCAAACTTTGAACTTAATCGGCTGGCTTCTTTGCCTGCTTCTGGATTGGTGGCTTTGGAGGCTAGTGAAGCTTTGGTTGGACGCAGGCGCGTGCGTCGCCAACTCCCCACCTCAGTTGTGGAGATGCCAAAGACAAAAATTACTTTTCGGTGCGGGGCATCAGCGTCGGTAGAGTCATCAACTGTACCTCCGCCGGTCAGTGTGATTCAAGACATAGTGGAGCCTGTGGTAGGCGCTGTTGATGCGCAAAGCGTCGATTAGATCCTGTCGCAGAAATATCTGTTGACTTGCTTGTCACCTCGCAAACCTCACCTACCGCCTTGACAGAGAGGATGAATTTCCAATTACCTTCAAAGGTTGTAAAGGCGGATGACCAGGATGCAGCCGTTGATCAACGACAGTTTGAAGAAGAAAGCGGATAATGGCCCCTCAGTTTTTGAAGCACCTCTGTCAAAACAATTCGAGGTAAAAAAGGCGGAGAGTCGCCCCTTATCTATCGAAGAAACTTCCGACGAGAGTAATCGAGGCTGCGAGGACGGATAAAGTCATATCTTCGAATGGGCAATCGTCGTTGCAGGTCCATAGGGGCCCCTCATCCGTCGAAGAAGTTCCGTCGAGAGTACTCGAGTCAGCGGAGACGGATAAAACCCCATGATTGTAAAAGATCAGACATCGTTGCAGGTCAATAGAAGTCCCTTAGATGTTGAAGAACCTCGATCAAAAACCGTTTGACGAAGCGCAGCAAAAGCTCCGTTCCAGTGGCTGAAGGACTTTTGGCGAGGCAGCCGACCCAATAAAGACAGCTAGAGCTCCTATACCTGTTAACGCACATCCGTTAA
>JAHLKC010000209.1:0-48137 GCA_025449115.1 Chytridium lagenaria
ATGCATGACTTGCTGATGGTCTTTTCAAAATACTCTTCGAAGGCATGTTGGGCTTCATCCAAGTACAAGATCGGATTTCTTTTCGTACAGAGAGGTAATCCATTCCCTCTCTCCAGCAGAGAACTTTTTGAATACAGACACCCTCTTTTTATCTCGAAGCTCCCCGTTTCTCTCGAAGTCCTCTATCCAGTTGGTAATTGTGGATCGGCCTTGACTGCGTTAAAGATTACAAGGGACTTAACAAGCCTTACTCTTGCAAAAAAGGGTTGCCAGTCTCGCTTTCTTAAGTCCAAGAAAGAAGTACATGTAGATGCAGTATTCCTTTACTGCACGGGATGCATGTTGATGGGTAACAGTCTGAATGACTTCGGACATTTAAATTTTTAAATTTTAATATTTAATCATAATAAATATATTTAATATTTATTATTTTTGTTGTGGAGGAGAGCGAGAGTTACACAATCTCTCCCGCCAAAATCCAACTTTGAACAGGACTCACAATATGACTTGTCAAGATAATTTGGATGGGCAAGGTTGTAGCGATGGTGTACTGTGAATTCTTTTTTGCACGGTAAATTGGATGGGAGAGATGTGTGTGTGGGGGGGTATCTCCTTCCCATTCCACTTCCTTTCCGGTCCATGAACAAGCCTCAAATACGCAACATTAACATTACCCAATGGCTGAAGAGGTTGGAGAAGGAGAGATAGTATTGATGTTGGATTATTCATGGACGTTCAATCAATGACTGCACGATGAGATGGCTTTAACGAATACTTTGATGCTTTCTGTAGAGATTGCGATGGACGGGCGTGTGCGATGGTGGTGAGTTCATTTTGTTGGGGTTTTAAAAAGAGGTGGTGGAATGGCAGGTGAGATTCTCGACGGTGGACGGTGAAATGTAATGGTGGATGCTCTTGACCAGGTGTTTTTTTTTTGTTGGACAGGGGGAGTTGAGAAGCAGGAACGGGTGAAGGCGACGGCGACGTCGGCTATAGGATTTATTTGAATGATGTTGGGGTTGTGAAGAACCTGCGGGCCTATTTGGAGACGAGTTTGACAAAGGAGCCGAGACCGAGTGCTGGGAAGATTCAGGGGGTTGTGGATTATGTAAGATCCTAGAGAGTGCAGTTTCTTTTATTTTCTTTCGCGTTGGTGTTGTTGTTGTTGGTATGTTATGTTTTTTTGTTGAACTCCTTTCTATCCTTTTTTATACTAGCGTTCGTTATCATGTTTGGTTCTATTTTTCTATCAATCTTTTTCTGGGGAACTTCACGTTGATTTTTTTGTTTCTTTTCATTTTGACGTCTGTCTTGTTTATATTGTCCTTCGTTTTTTCGTGAATAAAGTATACTTTTACCTGTCGTTTTTCCTTCCAGTTTCGAGACCAATCTCCACTCTCACCCCCCCCGTCCCAGTCCTCATGCAGCGACGTAAACGCAATCAAACCCTTCTGATCCCCCACCTCCACCGTCCAACCAACACCCCCCAACTCTCCACCATCACCGTTTGACCAACACTCGACGTGACTGTTGGGTTAAAGGTGATGTGAAGTGGATTCATTCTTTATTTAAATAATTATTTATTAAAGGATGGGGATGGTTCATCAGTTAATAAATATAAGAGCTTACATAAACAACAATAATAATAAATAAATAAATAAATAAATAAAAAAATAATAATAAAATAATAATATATTCATCCAATAGGAATTTAACAGTTTATGAGAGGAACACAAACAATAAAAACAAATAAAAACAAATATAAAATAATTTAGTATTTGTCATACAACAACACCTCTTTACAGTCGTACAATTCAGTATATTTTATTATTATTATTAAGGCCGTCATTTCAATCTAATTCACAGTACAGTACTGCTACTCCTACTGCTGACTGCAACCACTGACTACTACTGACTGACTGACTACCCGTATCCATTCCTTCAATTCCATCAACATCAACATCAACATCAACATCACATCACATCCATTGCATCCATCCATCCATTGTATCCCATAGACATCAAGGAGAAATAGACTCTCTGGAACAACCATAGACAGACAAGACAGAGATAGAGAGAGAGACAGAGACAGGGATAGCTTTTACCATTCAACAACTCTCTTCACTTCCTCATCATCAACAACAACATCATCATTATGGTCACCTTCTTTCTTCAAGTTCAAGAACCTCCATCATGCAGAAATCTTTAACGTCTTGCTTCCTCGTCATTGCCATTGCTTCTCTCCTCGTCCCTGCTTTGCCTCAAGGACCTGGTGGCCCTGATGTCTCTTCCTCTCTGGGTCCCCTCCCTTCGCAGACCTTGTCGACTGTGAGTATTTTCAATTTTAAATCTTTGTTGCGAACAATGATTAGAGGGGAGAGTCTTTCTATTCTACTTTTTTATAGAGAGTATGGATACTTTATTGTGCATTACAACAACTGCTATATTACGACTGCCCGTCGGCAGCAATATCTAGACAGATATACTAATTATTATAACCAAATCATCAGATTATCCCTGAAGAAACCCTCCCCACCGTCCCAGTCCCTACCATTATCTCTACAGTCACCGATGACATTCCTATCGAGACAGAAGAGACCACCACCGACGCTGTACCCGTCTCCTCCGTCACTCCGTTCGTCCCGCCATCACCACCCAACCTACCTTTGTTCAAAACCCCGTCCTCACACAGGCCCCCGCTGTCCCATCTTCCTTCTTTATCACCCCAACCACGACATCCACTGCATCCGTTCAAGGCATTCATTCGTATGCCATGAGGGAGTTTCCGAATGGACTTATCTACGGACTTGTGTTTGGAGGGTTCTTTATTTTGCTGATTGTGGGCGCAGGTACTTACAGTTGGATGGTGAGGGAGAAGAAGTAGATTGAGATGCGTTTGCTTTTCTTTTCTACTTTTATTTCCCTTTTGGATCCTTTTTTTTCAAAATTGATCGCCTTTTCAAACGTTGGTTCAAATCAATTAGCTCGTCTCTTTCTTTCTTTTTCTTCTTTGCCTTTCTTTCCGTTTGTTTTTTTTTTAGAGTTTTTACTTTGTGAATCTATTATCTCACGTTGTTTTTTTTTTTTGAAAACCATCATCATTTCTCTTATTTCCCTTTCCCATTCGCCCTCTCTCCTTAAAAAGCCCCTGCTGTTAAACAAGTTTTCCATATATTTTGTGATTTTCTTTCCCGCTTCCAATCGAGCGCTTTCCACCTTTCTATATGCCTTTGGACTTTCTGCACTCCGAAATTAGTGTTTTAACCTCAAGTCAGTGTCATTAAAAGCATACAGTGCTCATTCCACATTGTTTTTTTTGTTGATTTTATATTCTTTTGTTTGCTGGTGTTTGTGGAGGTGGTGGTGATGTGTTTTTTTTTTACTGTTATCCTAAATATCAGCGACGCGATCCTTCTAATTCCCGTCACGAATTAGGTAAATATGTCGTTGAAAAAGTTTTTTTTTCTTCCAATGGACGATCTTCTTTACGCCACTTCTGGCGCTCCCCCAGAAATTTTGCTCAATGTTTTTTTTTTGCTTTACACCCTGTGTCTGTTGAACGACAACAACCCGTGAATGAAAACCCGCATCCATCCTTAAAGTCACAACCGTTTCTCGTAGATCTTTGGACGCCCTTCGTTGTCGCTGTTATGCGCAGTAGGAACGATGACGGATTTCGGGATAGAGTTCTTGGAATGTCCCAACCGTAATGTAGGGCGATGAAGGTATGAAGATTTTTGTTCTTTTCTTTTCATGGGGGTTCGTTTATCTAGATTCTCATGTGTTTGGGATAGGTTAGGGAAACGCTTTGTGAAAAAAAAAGGGTCACGCTTTTTTTAAATGTGATGGGCATAACGATCAAAGTGTGTTGGTTGACGCGCGAGATGTAGTTGTTGGGAACCAGTGAGGCTCCATTGCCGCCTTTTAAGCCAACAATGCCAACCTTGGTGACAAATGTAACAAATTAAGGATCAAGTTACACCAGTCTATAAGTTCACAAAGTTACAAACTTTGTTGCACTCGCTGATTTGACTTTGTCCCTCCTTCATCCCTTCATCCCTTCATCCGTTTACTCAGAAATGCCAAAGTGGCGGTACGCTTCCCTTGAAGCAGCCCGCACCAACTCTGAAGGGAACAGCGCTGGTATATAAATGGAACTCATCTCCTACCTCACACCTCAACTTTTTTTGTACTCGCAAGCGCTCCCCTCCTAGTCGACACAATCTATCAACTCAATAAACTCTCTTTACTACACTTTTGGTGCTACACATACTGTTCCTCGCGTTTTCCACGAGTATATAGTGAAGGTTCTGCTGTTGAGTCGGATCGTGTTAAAGCGATATATAACCGTGGAAGTCAAACCCTTTTTGTAGTGTTCCATCAAAAAAACGGTTTTGAAGGCACGATCTTGAATTTGGGAGACTTTAACAGTAGCGAGGAGGCGAATACCTTTTTTGTATATATAAAACGAGGAAACTTCAAACCATGAAATGTGTGAATAACAACGCTCCACATATACTTTAAGCAAAAAAAAAAATTGCATTAAGGTTGTCGGGAAGGGTTAACATGGCGCATCCTGTCGTCTTCACCCCAGAGCCGTTCTTTTACGCATTCGGGAATGTCCCGCCCGTCAACTTGTTGCAGGATCTCGCACCAGAGGAACCTGCGACTGTGCTGTTGTTGGGATGGGGATCCAAGGAGTATCTTGTATTCGGTGCGACATGCTGTTGGAGTGGATGCAGACAAGTATCCAGTGAAGCAGGGTGAGTGGATGGGGTTTAGGAATGATGGTTGATGGTTGGGGGTTGGTGGTGGGAGACGTGGTGTACTGAAATGGGGAAAGCAGAGGGAATGGTATGGGGTTGGGAATGGATGATTTGGATTGAGAGGGGGGGAGGGGTTGGAGGGGGACAATGGGTGTAGTGAAAGTCGGGTCGCAAGTGGGACTGTGGTTTGCAAGTCGATATTACTATGGTTGTCCATTCTTTCACCATAACCAGCTTGATTTTTTTAACCGCGATGGCAGCGACTTTCAATGTTTACGACTTTCTTGTTGCTAATCCCACATCCAAGGAATTCGACTTCAAATGGACGTCACCTGCGTCGACTACGACACTGGCGTTCTCGGTAAATCCCAAACCCCCCATTTCTTACGCGTTTCCTTCCATCGACCCACAATAAATCTAACACACCTCCCTTTCAGCACGTAACGCCCTCCTCCTCTCCCTCCTCGCCGACGACAAGAAAAACACCCACACCCGTCAAATCTGGAACATCTTTTACCACACCCACCTCGACATATCCTCCCACGACCTTCTCCACGCCCATCTCCACCGTCTTCTTTCCTTCACAGCCTCCATACAAACATGGAACGCGTCCCCGTACGGCAGGTTTCTCCGATTCAGCACAGACGCAACGTTCAGGACGTTGTGGCGTTGTGGCGGAAATATGGGACGGCGAAGGGGTGGGTGGGGGAGAAGACGTTTAGGTCGAGGTTTGATATGGAGAAGGAGAGGTGTAGGAAGGATCATGTCGGGGTGCAGAAGAGTGTGTTGAATTTGTATAGGAGTTGTGGACCTATGTTTGCGGATGGGATTGCGTTGGCTAATGAAGGGTTTCAGCATTTTTGGAAAAAGGGAGTTGCGTTCTGGTATGTTGTTGAAACCTTTTCCCCGTTTATTCTCTTTTTTAATTCAATACCCCCCTTCTTCTTTTTTTTTTCGCGGTTTCCGTTATTATCCTTTTTCGTTTATTTTAATCTGTTTCCGCGTATTTCGTCTGTGGATTTGTCCCCCAGGTTTACTTTCGTTTGTTTTATATCTGTAGGGTCGCCTTTAGATATTCAATTGTTCCTTCTTCATCATTGAGAATCATCGTCTTACCCTATTCAGAACATTATTGAAAATCATTATTTAACAACTTTTCAAAAAAACAACAACGTACAGGGATTCAACCACAATCCAAGCTTCCACGATCCCCAACCCTACTTTTTACTTTTGCTTCCGCGGTGATCGTTTCAACCTCCACTACGGAGTCGAGCCCATGTTTGGTTTCAGCATCGCCTCCCTCCTGATCCCCTGCAAAGACCAAGATTTTCTAGAAACCATCCAATCCTCCGACCCCCAAAGATTCCACCGCATAGCCGAATTCGCCTTCACCCAATTCACCGACTATGGACGATCTCTACGTCTTGTTCTCGCTGATCAAGATGTTGGAGATGTGTGGCCTGTTGTTGGAGTTGAGGGGTGAGGGAGGGGAGGTTTGTTGGGGTTGAGATGGGGAGGAGGACGAGGTTTGTGGTTAGGTTTGGGAATGCGGAGGTGTTGGCGTTTTGTAGGGCTTTGGATGATTTTGCGGTGACGGGGGAGAGGGAGACGGGACATTTTGCTATGCCGCAGTGTGGAGAGGGGATTGTGTTTGGAGGGGATTATTGTTTGGAGGGGGAGGTTGTGGAGGTTGGGGGTGGTGAGGGTGGAGATGGGGAGTGGGGAAGAAGAAGAAGAAGAATAGGAAGAAGAAGAAGAAGAAGAGGAAGGTTGGGGAGGGGAAGGTTGGGGAGGGGAAGGAGGATGAGGATAGAGAGGATGATGAGGATGAGGATGATCGAGAGGTGATCGTGGTGGAGGAGAAGGATGTTGAGAAGAAGACGATAAAGGAAAAGGCAAGGAGTCTGAACACCCTGACGATAAAAGCAAGGAGGAGAAGGCGACAAAATCTACCGAAAGAGAGGGGTCAACAAATCAAAAGCGCGTCGTGATGCCAGCTCCCGTCGTTTTCAATGTCATTGACACGTCCAACCTTGCCGACCATTCGGGTATCATCAATCTCCTTAGCGTGTGTTCCCCTCTTTTAGCGCGTTCACCTTCCGCCACCCTCTTCACCGATACTCTCGTATCAGACGGTACCTCTGATCCCATTGCCCAATTCGCCAACCGCATGCTCGGAGACGTCTCCGCCATGTCCCTCATCCTTGGCATCACCCCGTAGCCTACGTATCAGAATTCACCACCACGTCACTCGTTCACGAGATCCTTGTTCACATGGTGACCAACCGGAAGGTTGACAGCGGGTACGTTGCGCAATATTACGATCGAGTGGCATGGAAGGTGCCTTACCTTGGAGATTCTTTTGCTTGTCGGGTGGATGCAAAGTTGGGGGAACGAGGGCTTGATATTGATGCGAGATCGTTGGCGGTTTACCTGTTTAACGCGTTCAAGATGATGTTTGCGGATGAGGGACCACCGACTTTACCGGACAATGTGGCGTCGTTGATAAAGGCTGGACAGGTTCATTATATTCGGAAATCGTTCACGCAGCTTCTGCGACTTGTTCGGAGACGGTTCGCGGCGGGTTGGGATATGATTATGGATGATCTTGTTAGTATGATTGAAATGGATGAGACGTTGATATTGGGGATGAATTCGATGCAGGATTTCCATTCCCATTGTTACATGAATGAGTTGAGGGAGACCAAGATGTTGAAACCCTCGAGAGGGGTATTAGAGGCGATGTTTTCGAGTCAACCGATATTAAAGCATTGGAAACAAGTGCCTGAACTTGTTTGTGTGGTGATTGATGTGCCGATCAGTGCTTTGGGGGTGATGACGGATCCGAGTGTGCATCGTGGAGCGAGTAATACGGCGAGAGGGGCGTTTGCGATTCAGTGTGAGATTGAGTCGAGGGGGGGTTGCTTTATTTTTCCGACGTTCAGGCTGTGTGGGGAAAGGTGAGGGTTGTCAAGGGTCGCCGTTTGCAGGAGGATCTTGAGGTTGAGATTGATGTTGCGCCTGAGGGATGTAATGTACCCCCTGAACCTCATACACCGCCGGTGAAGCCTCACGCTGTGACGAAGAATGGGGTTAAATCGATGGTAGTGTCGTTTTGGATACCAGGGTGGTTGTTTGAGTTGGATGGGATGGATACAATGAGGGTTGGGTTGATGTTGAGACATACGGTGTCATCGTATATGGCGTTTCAAGGGATTTTGGAACCAGAGCAGGGTTGTTTGAGACGGAGATTGGGGATGGACGGGTTTATGTGGTGAAGGAACGGCCGGGGTTGAGAGGACAGATTGGGAAGTTGAGGAGAGCTGCGAGACGGTTTTTGGGGGTGCTTTGGAGGGGGGTGAAGGTGGGAAGACGATGACGTTGCCTGTTGCGATGTGGGAGGGGGATTGTGGGATGGATTGTGATGAGAGGTTGAAAGGAGAGATGAGGATGAGTGGGGTTAAGGTTGAATTGGATGAAGGGGCGAAGAAGGTGGTGTGGTTGGTGAGGAGAGTTGATTTTGTGGGAGTTAAGGCGAAGGAGTGGATTTTGGGGGGTGGGGTTGTGACGGTGAAGCAGGTGGGACCTTGTTCTCTTGTGCTTGGTTTGGAAAAGTGGGGGATGGGACGGGGAGTGGACGGAATGGGGAGGCGACTTGGGGGTTGGCGTATCCGTTTCCTGTGAATGGGGAGGTTGCCAAGTTGAGGATTGCAAGAAAGTCGGGATACGTTGAGGTATGGTTTGGTTCTTTAGTTCTACGGTTCTTGTGTAATGAAGTGTGTAAAGGAAATGATTGTTCAGTTTCAATTATCTACTTCTGGTGGTGGCGAGGGGGAGGCCTGTTTATGATTATGATGACTGAGGTTGCTTTTTTTTTTTGTTTCCAAATTATAGGTCCTTGTTCCTATGTCTGGACATAAACTCGGGGAGGGTTTCCAGCAAGTTTCCGTTTCCCAGTTAATCTCATCAAGACACCGTCAGGGATTCTTATTCCTTCCATCTGGAATATTCACCGCGTGAACCTTGATCATCTCCCGTGTCTAAGCGTCTATGACGAAAGTGCACCCCAGCAAAACGGTCGTCGCCCTTTACGCCGCAACTTGAAACAACGCATGGAATTTCTTTCCACCCACATGAGTTTTTCATTTTCCGAACGTGTGCGAGCGGTCCGAGAATTAAGTGACGGCTCTTACAGCGGTGTTGACGTGTTTGTGGATCTCAAGAGTTCCATTGCGACCATGTTGTTGCGATACCTTGGGATCACTGACGATGCTCCACAAAGCGCTGTGTTTGCGCTCGATAATCCTGATGAAGGTGGAGCATTTGCAGTGATATTTGTGACGGATGTGATGTATGATGTGGCAGCGCATACGTTTACACTTGGACGTTTGTTTGCTACCGCTTACCTTCGATTTGATGGAACGTAATAATTGGAATTTGGGAGATTTTGCAAGGACGAACGGCGGTGGTCACGAAAGGGGATGAAGTTAAGCGTGGAAGGAGTTGTTTTGTGTGGCGACGGAGCGGTTGTCGAACGTGGACGCATCGATGGGGTGTGATTATGTGAGAAAAGGGATACCTGTGTCGTATTCAATGGGGGTGAGCCCGCGTGGGCTGTGGAAAGGGGAAAGTTGGGAAAGGGTTTGGAAGGGTTCCTTTATGGAAACGTTTTGAAAAGGAGGTGACGAGGGCGGCTATACCATTGTTGTACCCTGCGGCGTTTTTAGAGAGGAGTGTGGAGGTGAATAAAGGGAAGAAGGGAGCACGGAGAGGGGGTATTGGGGGAGGCTTTAAACCGAGAGATATGGAAAAGCCGAGGTCGTTTGGAGGACCTGTACCGGTTGAAGGGGATTCGCCGGGGTTGACGTCGATGCTTGGTGGGTTATCTATGGAAGAGGCGAGGGAGTTTGTGAATGGTGGGAAGACGTCAACCTTTAAGGACTCCTCATCTGCTGTGAATAATTCAGGCAAGAACGTGGTGTCTTCTTCAAGTGAGAACATCAGCGGATTGACGGAGATGCCGGCGACTATGGTACCGAATTTCTTTGATCCGACTTCAAAGGCGATGCGGGACGCGCTTGAAATGGCGAATGACTTTATGACAGAGCTATTTCCAAGTGCGCCTGCTGTGGATGAGGAGGAGGATGAGAATGATTCGTATGATGACGATGATTTTCGTAAGTCCTGTATGGGGTATGAAGGGGGTTGGAAGATTTGAAAGGGAAAAAAAAGTGTGTTTTTTTTCTTGAAGAGTAGATATTTTTGATGATGTTTGGGTGTGTACATATGAGAGCTGTGTACATGTGTTGTTCTTGTTTTGGCTTTTCGTCGTTGGTTTTTTCATTATTTGCGTTGCTGTTGATGTCTTTCTTCTGCTTACTGTACATTCTTGTTCTTTTCGCTCCTCATGCTTTGGCCGTATTTCCTCCGCCTCCTTAATTTTTTCTCGCGTTCCCTTCTTTATACGATATTTTCGCCGGGAGTTGGGCCTTCTTATATTATTATTATTTTCCCCCTGGAATGGAAAGAGGACGGTCTCATTTCACTTCGATATGTTACGCATCTTGGATTATGTAAAGACCTGTCGACAGCCGCGGTGGCATGGGAATGAGCAACCACCAGTGCGCCATTGACTCACACGGATGACAGGCTTGCCCTGTTCGGACACGACGGTGGATAAGTTCGTATTTATTTTTTTTTGAAAAATTTCAAACCTGAGCAGAGATGGCCCATCCTGTCGTGTTTACACCAGAGCCATTCTTCTATGCATTTGGCAATGTCCCGCCCGTCAACCTCTTGCAGGATCTTGCACCAGAGGAACCAGCAACCGTGCTGTTGCTGGGATGTGGGGATCCGAGGATTATCTTGTATTCGCTGCGGCATGCCGTAGGAGTGGATAAGTATCCGTCAAAACGGGGTGAGTCTTCAGAAAGTCATACCGCCTGATCATCCGTGATGATTCGAGCAAAAGGAAAATGGGTATGAAGGGCATGGCTGGCTTTTAAGACTGGGTGTTGGGAGGGAGTCTTGAGCCGCCTTTATTCCGCGAATGCTCAAGCACACGCATGGATCATGCCACTGAAGACGACTCTAGCTGGCAGATCTAGTCCCAGAATGGCTTTGATTACCTTACGCTAGCTTTGGGCGCTAGCTTCGTCTCATTTGCATTAAATAGTTAATCGCACCCGCCCATATTATATTCGATATGTGCTTAATTTTCTGATGTGGTTTTTAGGCTTTCGTCTTCGTATGGACGTCACCTGCGTTGATTACGACACAGGTATCTTAGGTGGGTGAACAATTGCTCTCTTTCGCGTTAAAATACATGGATTTCTAACTATGTATATAGCACGCAACGCCCTCCTTTTGTCCCTCCTCGCCGACGATAAAGATGGCACAAAGTCTCGTCAGATTTGGAATATCTTCTACCACACGCACCTTGACAAACCCTCCCACACTCTTCCCATCACCCACCTTGACCGCCTCCTCTCCTTCACGGACTCTTTAGAAAGTTGGAACAAATCCCCTTACGGCACCTTTTCATTGCAACATTTAGAGACGTTGTGTTGTTGTGGAAAAAATATGCAGCGGCAAGAGAATGGGACGGCCAGGGATCCAAGGCATTGAAGGAGAGGATTAATAGAGAGAAAGAGAAATGTGGAAGGGTTAAGAAGGATTTTCACGTGTTAAATCTATTTAGATCCTGCGGGCCTATGTCAAAAGATGGCATAGTATTGGGGAATGAGGGATTTCAGCATTTTTGGAATAAGGGAGTTTCTTTTTGGTACGTGTAGTCAAACCGTGTTTCCGTGAGGATTTTCGTGTTTTGCGTAGGGTTGCTTTAGTGTCTTTTGAGTTATTATATTAATTTTTCGCACCACAATTAATTTCTCAAAATATTGTAGGGATTCTGCCACGATTCAGGCGTCCAACATTCCCAACCCGACTTTCTACTTTTGCTTTCGCGGTGATCGCTTCAATCTCCACTATGGTCTTGAGCCAATGTTCGGCTTCAGCATCGCCCCTCTTCTTGTACCCTGCAAAGATCTCGATTTTCTCGAGGACTCGACGTCTTCTGGCACCCGTAAATTTCAGCGCGTAGCCGAGTTTGCCTTCTCTCAATTCACCGATTACGGGGAATCCCTTCGCCTTGTCCTGGCTGACCACGACGTTGGACGCATGTGGCCACCTGTACCTGCGGCGACTATGAGGGGGTTAGGGGAGTTTGTGGGAGTTGAGATGGAGAATAAGACGAGATTTGTGGTGAGGTTCATGAACGCTGAAGTGTTGGCGTTTTGTAAGGCCTTGGATGATTTCGCGGTTACCGGGGAAAGAGAGACTGTACACTTTACGATGCCGCAATGTGGAGAGGCTATTGTGCTTGATGGAGGAGATTATTGTGTGGAGGGAGAGACAGTGGAGATTGGAGGTGGAGATGGTGATGGCGATGCGAAGGAGGAAAAAAAGAAGAAGAAGAATAGGAAGAAGAAGAAGAAAAGAAGAGCGGAGAGGAGAGGAGAGGAGGGAAGGGACGACGAGGAGGGGGAGAAGGAGGAAGACTTTGAGAATGACGAACCAGTTGCACCTTCTGAAG
The DNA here is from genome assembly GCA_025449115.1 of Chytridium lagenaria. NCBI lineage: Eukaryota > Fungi > Chytridiomycota > Chytridiomycetes > Chytridiales > Chytridiaceae > Chytridium > Chytridium lagenaria. The sequence goes on from JAHLKC010000209.1 coordinate 12,361, forward strand.
TCGAAAGAAATTATGTTAGAAAGCAAGAGGAAGGCAGGGCAAGGAGACAATGATCCACGATGATGACAAGGGTAAGCAGACTTCTACAGTGGCAGGCCCTTCTATCAAATTCGAACCTTCCAAGAGGAAACGTTTTAAGATGCCGGCGCCAATCTCTTTCAACATTATCGACACATCTAATCTTGCGGACCATTCCGGCATTATTAATATTCTCACTGTGTGCTCTCCACTTCTCGTTCGATCTCCTTCCTCGACTCTTTTCACCGACACCCTGGTCTCCGAGGGCAGTTCCGACTCTGTTATCCAATTCGCTAATCGCATGCTGGGTGATATATCTGCCATGTCTCTCATCCTTGGTATCACTCCCGTCGCATACGTCTCGGAATTCACCTCCATCTCCACCGTCCATGAATCTTTTATCCAAATGCTTTTCCCCACTGACTCAAAAAGCGGGAAAAAACAAATTGGGCGTTCCATGATCGGGTCGCATGGAAAGTTTCTTACCTTGCTGACCCTTTTGCTGTTCGTGTTGATCCAAAATTGGGTGATCGTGGGCTTGACGTGGATGCGAGATCATTGGCGTTGTACCTGTTGAATGCATTCAAAACCATGTTTGCTTCAGAATTAATTTGGCAGAGTTGATGATGTCAGGACAAGTTCATTACGGTCGGGCATCGTTCGCGCAGCTTCTCCGCCTTGTTCGACGGCGGTTCGCAGCGGGGTGAAACTCCATAATGGATGATATTTGCAGTATGATGGAGATGGAGAGATCATTGATAATGGGGATGAATTACTATCAAGATTTTAATTCTCAGTGCTATCTGAATGACTTGAGGGACGCAAGGCTATTGAAGCCGTCACGACAAGTTCTGACGCGGATGCTCTCCGATCGGCCATCACTGGGAAAGTGGAAGAACATTCCTGAACTGGTTTGTATCGTGTTTCAAGTCCCCACGAGTTGTTTGAAAGTGTTGACGGACCCAAAGTTTCATGTTGGGCATGACAATACTTCAAGAGGATCATTTGCCCTTCAGTGTGATGTGGAGTCGAGGTGGGGCTTGAATTATTTCTCTGACATCCACCTAGCATGGGGTGAGGTTAAGGTTGTTAAAGGTCGACCACTGGAGGAAGATCTTGAGATTGAGATTGATGTGAAGCCTGAGGGTCTTAATGTTCCTCCTGAACCTCATACGCCTCCGGCGACGCCACATACCATAACAAAGTTGGGCCCGCAATCGATGGTGGTTTCTTTTTGGATACCAGCATGGATTCTGGAATTAGATTCGGCTGGGACGATTAGAGTTGGGTTAACTGTGAGGCATACGGTTACCTCGCATTCGCTTTCGCGTCATCTTGGCATAATATGAGGCTATCTGATGCCGATCTTGGTGACGTCAAAAGGGTGTTTATTGTTAAGGAGAGGCCGGGGTTAAGGGGGCAAGTCGGAAAGTTGAGGAGGGCGGCGAAAGATTTTTTGAGGAAATGACGGAGGAGGTTAAAGGGAAGGCGTTGACTTTGCCTACTTCTTTAAGTGGTGCTAGTGGGCAGATTGGAGGGGATGGGTGTGACGAGAGACTTAAGAATGAGGTTCGGGTGGGTGGAGTTAGGGTTGATTTAGACCAGGGAGCAAAGCATGTTTTGTACTTAGCAAGAAGAGTTGATATTGTGGGAGCTAAGGCGAAAGAGTGGATTTTGAGGGGTGGTGTTGTTGCGGTGAAGCAGATGGGGCCCTGTTCTCTTGTGCTTGTCTTGGAAAATTGGGGTGGACAGGGAAGGGGATGGAATGAGGAGACGACTTGGGGCTTGGCTTACCCTTTCCCAGTGAATGGAGAGAAGGCTAAGTTGAAAATCGCTAGAAAATCGGGATATGTGGAGGTGAGTAATTTTCGTCGTCTCCCTCTCTTTTGGTTTACACTAGAATATTATCTTTGCTTCTCTGTTTGCCATTCTAATGATGCACTCGCGGCATTTGCACTAAAAAAAGGTCCTCGTGGCTATGTCAGGACATAAGCTTGGTGGGGGTTACCCTACTCATACTCGGCTGCCTGTGAACCTTATCAAGACACCCTCCGGAACACTTGTGCTCTCAGTCTGGAACGTTCACCGCGTCAATCTTGACGAGCTCCCTTGCCTGGACGTTTTTGACGATACAAAACTTGATACATATGGCCGCCGGCCATTACGGCGGGGCCATCACCGAAATTCCCTCGAATTCCTTCCGTCTCATCTGACCTTTTCACTTTCTGAACGTGAGCGAGCCATTCGAAATCTTGATTTCAAATCTTACAATGGGGTGGACGTCTTTATCGACTTGAAAGATTCTATTGCCACCATGTTTAAACGGCTTACGGGGGATAAGCTTATACCAGCGATAAGAGCAAACATTGAGAAGAAATTCTTGTTTTCTTGGCAAGCCTGATCCCACATCAATACGCGCGACAGATTTTTTTTTCTTGCTTCGATACCTTGGTATGTCGGGCAGTATACCACAAGCCTCTGTTTTCGGATTGGACGATCCCGATGATAGCGGCTGTTACGCTCTGATTTTCATCACAGATATTATGTATGACTCTGCTGCGCACATTCACTCTTGACGTTTGCGTGCTTCCTCTCACTGTTGATATGGTTTTGAAACATGGCTTAAGTATAACAAAGATTATGGAGGATACCAACGCGTCCGTTACCACTCGGGGGATGAAGTGAAAGCATGGAAAGAGCTCTTTTGTGTGGCAACTGAGCGCTGCCGTACGTGGACTCATCAAGCTGGATGTGACTACATTACCAAGGGGTGCCTGTATCATATATAACAGGGGTTAGCCCTCTTTGTGAGTGTGGGAGGGGAAAAGGGTCTAAGGGGTTTGACAAGGTGGAGTTACGGAAGCCGTTTGCAAGTATGTGACGAGAGCAGCTATACCTTTGCTTTACTCTGCTGCCTTTTAGAAAGGAATACAGAAGGTGGCCTGAAGGAGACGATGAAGCGGGCTGGCCATAAAGCGGCTGACTTAGAAATCGGAGGAATAAAGGGGAAAACGGAGGGCTTGGAACAAAGAGGGGTCGTGGAATCGGTGGAGGATTTACCCCAAGAGATAAGGATACTTCATCTTCGTCGTCTGCTGACCCAATATTCTGGGGAGAATTGCTAAGGGGATTCAAAGGGGCCTCCCAGTAGAAACCATCGTTGAAGCTGTTAAAGGCGGGAAGGAAAAGCTGCGGAGCTGCTCCCCATTTGAGGGATGAAGAACTTGAGAGTATAATGACAGGTGTGAGTCGGGTAATCATGGGGGAGTGGAATCCTTCGGGAAGATGGATCCATCGAATGTTGAAAGGCCAGGTCGAAAATGGGTCGTTTGCGGGCGATACTGGTGAGGCCACGCGCTCAACAAGATGACGATCGCATCTTCATTAGCAAAGAAAAACATGGCCGTTGTTGATGATTCTGGAGAGTCTGCAAGAACTTTGAATGGCGCTGGGAAGACCGAGGTCTGTGGTGGGTGTGGGACACTTGCAGCGAAGACCAGGTGTTCCAGGTGTAAACGAGTGTATTATTGTTCGGCTAATTGCCAGAAGACGGATTGGAAAACTCACAAAAAAGTGTGCGTTTTGACGGAAGGGTTTAATGAACAGTCTGAGCTGATGCAGGAATACCAAGTTTTTTTCATTTTTGGGAGATGTGGGACTTTATGGAATTCCTCTTTTCATTCTTTGTTCCATTGCCGTGCGATATTTTGTTGACGTCCTGCTACTGCTTATTTCTTTTTCTTTTTTTCTTTCGTATTCGCGATATATACGCGTGTCGCCTTTTTCCCCATTTATCAAAGCTTATACATTGCTGCATATTTATGATAAACCCAAAAATTACTCTTTCTCACATGTCTTGGAAGGGCTAATAATAAGTGTTCGTCCTGATGCGGGGGATAGGGAGCTTCGGGGGGTGATAAGGAACGGGAATAGTGATGTTTAGGGGCTGGCGGATTTTATGAGAGCTTCTGAGGCGATGAAGGTTGGTTATTGGAGGGAAGAACTGTGGGGTTATTCATTTGTCTTTTAATTGCCTTGTAGTGTTTGACCCGTATTGTTTCACCGCATTGCGAGTATACCTTTACACTATTGAGCTAATATCGTCTCTCTTTAAATCCGCTTTTCTTTCTTTCCATTCTTTTCGTTGAACCTCTTTCTTTGTACTTATTAGGCGAGCAATGTCGGTTTAGAATTTATCTTTACTTTATCGGTTTTCACCCTTCCGTCACTGCAAACACCGTTCTTTTAATCCTTTGATATCTACATACATACATGCGCATATAAACTGCGTTATCTGTTCAGTTATTAATGTGACCAGAACGAATAAAATTGTGCATCGCGGTAAAAAAGTTAAAGCTTAGCATTGGCCCCTTTGGTTTTAAGCCATCTAACGAAGAAAAAAGCATCGTAGCCAGTCATCAACTGAAGTGCCTCGGAATGTGCAGGTTTCTTGTCGTGTTCATTGTCTGAGTATGCTCCAATGAACGACAACGCCAGAGCCCGCAACAATTGCAGCTCGTCCTTCAAACGCGACTCGTACTTCGGACTCTTCAGGAATTTTTTCAGTTTGGCAACGCCAGCGCGACGACCTCCACTCTGTAAAATAGCAGCAGCAGCATCATAAAAGATCCCAATGACGCCAACGAATTCCATGTACATTTTCTTCCTTAAAGTCTGCGTTATCTTGGATATACTTTGAGCAGCAGTACGGAGTTGCATAGCATCTTTTGTTGTAAATAATGTCTTTGGGTCATGCTTAGATTCTGCTGATATTTTCCCGCCCACGGAATCAAGTGCGGGAAGGCATTGGTCAACGAGGAGCCAAATTAAAATGGCTCCAGAAAGAACTCCTTCGGCCACAGCGATAGCATACTCGTTCCAGATCGATACCGTTGTTGACATTTCCACAAACAGCTTTAGCAGAATAGCGGGGTTGTTTTCCGAGCGATAATTGATCCATGCTCTCCCCATTTGCAGAGGTGGGAGGAAGTAAGGTATCTTTAACCTAAAATTTTATTCGTGTTAATTTCTAAAATCTTATTGATCGGTTTGGAAAAACAAAGTTAAGTTGCTCACCTTCGGCGATTGCAACAAGCCTGCTAATGTACGAATCAAATTGGTCCATATTGTCCTGCATCATAGCCGCCCGGATCATACTGCAGGCTGCACACGCAGGCCAAATGATGTCATGCTGCGAAGCTGCTCCTAATCTCAAAGAGAGAATCTCCGGGACCATACTAATTCTGCCCTTAAGCCAATTGGCAATGGATTGGTAATAAAGTCCACCTATAAGAGGCAATAAGGATAATAGTATTAGACGGTGATCACTCTAAAAGACTCTTGGTTGAAGGTGTGAAAGACATACAATATTCATTTACCACGTCCCCCGTCAATCGCGAGTATCTGTTGATAATGTAAACAAATGACTCTAAACAACATTCTGCCTACCTGATAACTTTCTCAAATATCTCGTAGGATTTTGTAAATTGAAGGTTCTCTGTAAGAGAAATGCCATAGAAATGAAACCCTGCGTAGGACTTATTTCCATTCTTTTTCTCGACCTCCAAGGAACGATTGATGTATATTTGAGCAAGCTTCGGATACTTCCACGAAAACCCAAATGCAGCACAATTGCAGAAAAATCCCCATGTAATGGGGTCTTTGTAAGCATCTTTAATGGCAGTATTTAAGTTCCTGTAGCAAACAGAGGTGAAATCGGGGGGGGGGGGGGGGGGGGTGCCATCACGAATTGATTGAAAGGTGAGTAACAGATAATATTCTTTATCTTACCAGAATAGTATTAGCGCCTTCATGTCATTACTGAACATCACAGGATTATATGCAGAACAGGAAACAATGCCTTGACCGCCAAATTCAGCGAACCGAGTCTTGCCGGTGCGTCCAAAAGAGGATGGAGCTTGCAAGCGACAGATCCACCTTTAGTCTTCTTGAATAATTTGTACTGCTCTAAAGCAGCTTTGATTGTTGCCCCTCTCACTTCTCTATCATTTTTTGGCCACTTCAATCCCAAAAGTTCAAAGCATTTCAGGACATTTTCCTGCGATAAAGCGAAATCTCTGCGATTCGCAAAGCTGAGTCCAAGGGTCGAATACCAGAGGCTTCGACGCACAGGGTCCTTGATCCCATTTTTAAAGGCCTGGTCTATGTCGTTACGTTTAAGGTCGATCGTGTTGGCGAACGAGATAAGATTTTCAATTGTGCTGATGCATTCAGAGAAAAGGAACTTCTTTAAATGAAGCATCCTAACAAACATACGAGAATTAGTACCGATAAATAAATGCATGAGACGAAAATTAAACCTCCTACCCAAGCTCCTCAAGGTACGTAACAGTTTTCTCGACAGCACCGGACCGATAATAATGAAAGCTAACAGTCGGAAGCAACGCACTTCGATCGCCTTCCTCCAATAGCATAGCCTCAAAATATTGCGCCGCCTTTAAGTGCAGAGCTTGCCTCTCCCCAAAAGGCAATGAATCATAAATTGTGGTCATTATAGCGATATGACGAAAATAGCATTCCCCTGCCCGATATTCCATAGCTGCTTCCTCTTCAGCCAGATCCTCATTGACAGCACTACCACGCCGGGTATCTCTATATGGAATAATATCGTTTGGGAGAATAAGAAACTTGAATCTATCGTATGCTTCAATCCAGTCACGAACTTCGCGAACGGTCACATCTGCACCTAATAGAACAATGGCATCGGATAGGTGGTAATACTGGCCAAGAATAGATGCATGTTTCAAAAATTCCTGTAGAACTCCATTGATTCTAATATACGCATGAACATTAGTTGAAAGAACCTCGGCAGATGCCAATTTAGACCATATGCACATACCGATCAAACTGAATTGTAATGGCAGCTCCTAGAGTTTTGGCGAAAAGTCCGTCCATATTTATGTTCTCTGATGCAAAATCTAGCTCTCCCTCCATGACTTTCAATGCTTCTGGTGACCGAAGCTTCAACGACTCCATTATCATATCAGATGCTAAGGGGCTTCCTCCACCGCGCTCAAAAATAGCTTCATATCGAGAAAATTATAAATTAATTCAAGGTCAATACGGCTATAATTTACCTTTCTTTAATCTTTCACTTACTCGTTTGATATCAGCGAAGAGAAATCGGGATATAATCAGTTGCTCCACATCCGCGATGGTAAAACCCTGTAAAGAATGATACACGGTGGTATCCAACTGTCGAATTTGCCGTAGAAAACCAATTTTCATCTCTTCGATGGGCCTTGTGAAGAAAATGAAGTTTGACTTAATAAAAAATTCAGTTAAAACTGCATTTAATTTGAAAGTAAGCAATCAAATATATTGTTACCTTTGGACAGAATCGCACAATATTGTAAATAATTTCGAGAGAGATGGGATCCAACCACTAGAAAATATAGCCAATGTGTCAGACACTTGATAAGAAATCATCGAACCTGAGCATCGTCGAACACAAAGACAGTCTTGCAGCTCGCCGTAAAGGATTCCACAATCCTTGCAATCATTCCGGTCAGCAAAGCTTTCTTAGCTTTTCCATCCAATCCATTTATCTCATCCGATTCTGTAATTTTAATTCCTGGGATAAGTCCACTTAAAATCGGAGCAAGTTTTCCATCTTCCCCAAACATATGCAGAAACTCCACAGCATCGTACTTGTGCATCTCCTCCATCATATTTCTCTTCATATGACTAGGTCCAGCCATTGAGGCTCTACGACCAATATTGTCAGCTGTTAAACTTCCCGAGCGCGATATTGCACGACTCTGTGCTCGAGAATTCGCGAGCGACATACTTCCGAGAGATTTGAAGCCGTGAGCTACTCCGCCGTTTGTAAGTCTGCGGAGCTGTGAATGAGGCATTTTGACACAAAAGATGTGGTGCATGAGGTTCCTTAAGCCATAGTAAGGTGTCCAAAGTTCAACTTCGGACCCTTGAGTCAAACTGAAATGAAAAGGATCAGAAATTTGTTTCCTTGATCCTTTTAAATCATAATCTGCTTACCAAACAGCTGTGCCTTTTTCTTGCACAATCTTCGAAAAATACTCTAAAATCTTAGATTTTCCCATCCCGCTCGCTCCCTCAATCATTCCAAGACCTTGAGTCCCCTTCTCATGCCATTTTTTAAACAAATCAAGAAGACTTTGTCTTTCTTCTGGATATCCGACAAACTCCTGCGAGTCGGTCTCCTTCTCACTGTTATCCGGGAACGATTCAAGATCGACCCCAAATAGCTCCAACGGGTGTACTTTTCCCTTAACTTTGAAACCTCCAAGCGCTCTAAAATCCAGGCCTTCGGAAGAAATCTTTGTCTTTTCGTCACACACGACAAAAGACTTGCTTATACCCAACCCGATGATACGGGCTGCAATATTTACCGCATCACCTAATAGTTACGCTGTCAGTAAATCAACATCTCAGGAAGGCCTGCAATTTACCCAAAAAACTAGCTTCAAGTCGCTTTTCAGAGCCAATTGAGGCGAACATCAGTTCTCCGGTTGATACAGAGGTGTAAATGTCACCCAGTTTGTGTTTGCGAACATTAGCACAAAACTCTGCGCTGGCTCTAAGCGCTCTTCGTGAATCGTTTTCATGCGTGTAAGGCTGTTTAAAACATTAATCGACTCCAAAATAGATTCGAGAAAGGAGAAGAAGAAAAAGTATTGAATACTTACAGGCAAACCGAAACAAGCCAGCATCGTCTGGCCCTTATCATCAACTTAAGCTCATCAGAGACGAGAGTCATTCAAAAAATTCAAACCTGAGTATTGCTGGAAAACACCACCATACTTTGCTAAGCTTTGCAAAAACAAAACCAAAGTTTTCTGAGCCATTTCAGCCTGGAACTCGCCCTTGATTTTGACAAATACGATGCTCAGCTGCCTAAACTCACTGCTGATAACTGCAAAAGGTTTGTTAACTATTGGCGTTTTACCGCCCATTTAAAAAAACGAGCAAAAAAAGGAACCTCAATATGATGGTGGCTGGAATAAATGAAGAAAGAAGTTGTTGTTTTTTTTACCATTGGCCACCTTTTTTCCTCCCCGGTTCCCCTCAGCAGTTTTTCTATCCACTATATTCTTTTGCATCGTGCTTCTCATCTTGATTTTATGCACGATGCTCTTATTTACAAATTTATCCAATAGTTGCGCCGAGCTTGCCTCCAAAGTCGTCGATATATTTCTCCTAAGCAAATCATTCGGATTCACCCTCATCGCAAATTCCTCATCAGGTGTTTTATACTCGTTTATGTCTATACGTTCTCCGTCTCCGTGATTCGCACTGTCACCATTCGCAATTTCCATAGAAAGTGCGCCCCGGGAGAGTCCTGAAATCGCGATAAATACATCTAATAGTCCGCCCTGTTTGACAACGATAGCGGACGGAAGGTCTTTTATCTCTTTGACGTCGGAAAGGCTTGCGAAATCCTTTTTGATAATGTTCCAAGCTAATAACGAAACCCCAAGCTCACCTGAAACAGATAAAGAAAAAAAAACCAGTTAACGTTAGATGAGGCAAATCAGAATTACCAGATTTGGCCTCGTCTATTATCTCTCCTAAGTCGCGCAGACAAACACCATCAACAACATAATCTAACCGATCCTTCTTTATCCCGATAACTACATGATTCATGAGGCCAGCTGTCAAAGCGACATGTAGTGTCAACTTGAATGTCTTGGGCTGGCATACGAAAAAGTTTAAAAGAAATATAAATCGAGGCGCGTGGAACAACTGAAGGAACTAACTCACAACATCATCAGATCGGATACTACCGAAGACTCCATTAACCTTCCCCAAACCTCTGTCATTACAGTAGACGGCCGCTCTATTTCGCAGATAGGGTACCGCAGCATTATATGAAGGCAGCAACGAGAAGCTCGACGGATTGCTTGCTGAAGAGAATCTGTACGTCCAAATATGACCAAAACAGCATCACCCAGAAATTTGACAACATCGCCACCGTAAAGGTAAACGATGTCGATGATCTGCAACTGGCTTGAGAAAGAAAACAAGGGAAAAAGAGAAATGATGGGCAAACACGGGAAGAGGAGAAGAAAGAGAGAGGAAATGTAGAAAATCGAATCGAATGCATACTCTTACCTTTTTCAAGTATGCTCCAATATGTTTGGTGATGAGTTCTGATGAGATTTTTCCAAATAAAGCCTTTTATCAATCGAGTAAGCGTCTTGTTGACTCACAGTTTATAATAAAAACATTAAACTTACAAGATTTGTTGTTAACGTGCTGTATCCAGATATGTCGATCATTACCTAGAGATATGCAATTCAATACGTAAAATCAATCGCTGTAGGGCGGAACGCTACCAAAAAGCAGGGCTATAAACTGATAAACTGCTGTCCATACCACAGCCATGCTCTCACTTTCAACATACGGGCGGTCCCGTGAAAGATCCCGCAACATATTGTTCTTCCTTTGCTCGTCCCATAGGACGTCACGCACAAACGTGCTCACATATCGAGCGGTAGCCGTAACAGATTCGATACCCTCGGACTCCATTTCGTTTCTTTGGCACAGCGACGAAACCGGCTCAGAAGTAGCCGTTTGTCAACGACAATAATGGATCTAATATGTGGAGATATGTACGAGATCGTCTACCATTCACTGATTCAAAGTTTTGTTGGCACTGGAGTAAACAACCTTCTTTAGATAGACGTAAATCCATCGGAAAACTTTCTTTTACCGTCAGTAGCTAAAGTTGTTCTTATGCCGAGCTGCTGAGAACGATGCGTCGGTCAACATCGCTATGGTCAGATTGTCAAACTCTCATCAATGTTGGCAGTTAAGTAGTTAGACGAAAGAGTGGATGGCCAAGTTGATTTATTTGATTTAGACACGGCATTAATAAGAAAATAGATTTAAAAGAGTTCGTAAAGAAATAAAGAGTGTTGAAACTTGATATGGATCAATGTTATGTCGTGTCGGTGGACCGAAACTATGAATGGCATGAATGGGGCTAAACGAAAGTCGCCATTCCAAAACCATGGTAACAGAGGCCAGCAGCGGAAGAAGGACGCTCCAAGCATTTGAAAGGAGAGCCGCGCCAGCAGAAGGTTTTGTCGAGGTGGTGATGATGTTAACAGTAGCAGTTGAGGTTTGCAATGGAGCGACAGTGGTTGAACTGATAGATGGAGGTGCAGATGTTGTGGGAACAATTGAGGCATTGGCCACACGATCCTGTTTGAGATCTGTCGAGTGAAGGTTTGAATGATGACAGAACAACGGGATCCCAGGTGGCGCGAAAGTCGCGGTTGACGAGGTAAGTTGACTCATTCTCCGGTTTGGCGTATTCGAAGAGACAGACAAGCTTAAAAGGGGATGACTATCCAAGTAGGTTTCGGAGAAAAGGAAAGAGTTCCAGAACGACTAAATTCATAAAGAGAATAAGTATGATGAATGTGGCATCAATTACGTCCATACCATTTGGAGTGTGGTCTGAGTAACTCCGGGGGCGGCAGGGTCGGTTTGGAAGGGGCCGAGGGCTCCAGAGCTTGAGTAATTAACATGGAAAGCAGCTGCACCTTCGGAAAGCTACAAGGCATAAACAGTAAGCGTGTCTTCTTCTCTACCGCAACAAACTATGCAAGCAAAAGAAAGGAAAAACAAACAAACCAACTTACAGCAAAAGGCTTTCCCTTCCCAGCAGCATAAATATCATAGAATGGCACTGGCCCACCTTCAGAACCTCCGGCATTTACTAACTGGTCAAAGTAGTTCTCGGGCGTGTTTGTGTTTAATATCCAGGGCCAGTTAGACCTTGTTCCTTTGTAGTAGACGGATAATCCAACCTTTTGACGTTTAGTTAATTCATGGATAAAATGCCTACCCAGTCCACATATTCGTCACCTTAATTAAGAACATAATACCAAAAGTTAGTTACGGTTTTCGCAACAGCGATTAGGACAATAAATGCTTCCAACAAAGCGCTAACTATATCACCTGGGTAGTATCTTTCATAAGTGACTCCATCTCTTGCATCAAAGTTTGGTGACCAAAGCATAGCTGCAGAAGGGTTCTTCTCGTGGAGAGTGGTGGCAACTTGACGGAAAGAGCTGATAAACTCTGCAGGTTGCTGCCCGTAAGGCATCCATTCAAAATTCATCTCCGGTGCATATCTTATAATCACTCGCTTTCCGGTACGCTCCCAAATATCCGTAATCTGTGTAGAAAGCTTATCAATCTCCTCTTGAGTCACGTTCGCAAAACCAAAGTAGGGATCTTTATGACAACGTTATTTCAATACTTTAACCATGAGACAGTCGAGACGGAAAGAAAGCGATTGAAATACACTTACAAACTGTGAGGAAAACCATGGCATCACTGCCTTCATTCATTTGTCTTGTACTAAAGCTGAACTTTGACCAGGATTTCTAATATCATCCTCAAGAGGAATAGTCTGTGCAAATTGAAAGAAACTGGCACGATTTCCGATGCGTGAGTTGAAGAGAGCCGGGGAGTCTCCTCCAGCAGGAGAGTCGTCCAGCCACGCACCGAAAAGGATCTTTCCATCTGGCGGTACAGTATCTCGGGGACCACCAAGAGCAACCTCTTGGGCATGAGCGAATTGGAATGGAAGGGAAGAGAATAGCGCCAGCAAGCCAACGACGGGCGTAACTCGCAGAACAAGGTGTCATGATGGTGTGTAATAACAGTGAAAGAGTAGGAGATGTTGAGGAAGGTGTCAGCAGAGCAGTATATAAATAATAAAAGTTTTTTTCTTCATATAAGGCTCATGACTGCGGAACGAGCCCCAGAGCCCAGGCTGTAAGAAGAAAGAATACGTGATGGAAAACTGCCCCAGAAAAGACACGGAGGCAGTTTTAGTCTTTGGACTTCCAGAAAAGTCTCAAAAATCTTCTCAGCCTCGTGCAACCTACCTATTACCAGAATGAAAAAGACGTGTGCGCCGCAACGGACGCGTCAACGTGTGCAGAATTCCATTTCCAAGGTTAAAATAATTAGATACCACGTCCATTATTGTATTTAACAGCATCAAAGGATCACACAACACGTTTAGATGAATGAGACGGAAAATGGGTTGAGCGATGATAAGAACACGTATTAATACTAGGATTGAAATTCAAAGATTTTGGCCGCCATCCCTTGTTTTATGTACTGACTTTTCTCAAACAAGTATTCCATTTTTTTTAAATCTTGCCGAACAAATAACACACGATAAAAAGAAAAATATAGGAGAAAGAAAAAAACAAAAACAATCCATGGAATTTTTACAATACGACACAACAACCACTCCAAGCAACCCAAAACTCATAAAAATCATCCCTGCATGCCCAAAGACCCGTAAAGAGTCACGAAAAAAAACCCCTTAAAAGGGGGAGACGTATCAAAAAAAGTCAAAACACCCACCCCATCATCCCCTCCAGGACGCGACTGCAAACGGCAAAGAAAACATAGAATATGGAAAAAATGGCTGTGGGGGAATTGATAATAAAAAAGGTTGAAATATGGATGAAGCCACAGCAAAGAGAGAGAGGGGAGGGGGTTGTTATACGTGTGGGGGATCACTCTAATAGGAAAGTATACGATAAAAAAAAATCCCAACCCCAAAGGAAAGAGTGTGGATTCACACCATCATTGAAAAATATTATATAAAGATATAAAAAAAAAGGCGAGCATTGGAAAGCCGCCCAAAACAAAAAAAGAAAGAAAAAAAAGGTCTAGGGTGAATAAAGTCAGGCCGCCAATCTATATTTTCCTCGGTCTCAACCCAATCCTTCCACTCTCCCTAAATATCCCTGAACTCGTTGTCTGTTCTTCCCCCATTTTCAAAGCAGCCTTTGCAGTCAACCTTTCCAATGAACTCCTCAACGAATGCCCCTCCGCGTCCACAGAGGCCGACGACGAAGCAAGCGCCGTCTTTCTCGTCCGACCCCATCTCAAAGCATCCGTCGCAGCAAGCGATCTAGCAAGATTCAACATGGTAGCAGTATCCTTTTCATCCAACCCCGACTGCGACCGAGACGAAGCAGACGATGAGGAAGACGACGATGACGTCGAACCTTTACCCGTCTCAATCAGATGATCTGTTGACATATCATCATCTTCTTCCTCACCACCTGAAGGTAGCTCATCATCCACCTCTTGATCCTGTCCAAGCTGATGATGATGGTGATGGTGATGGTGGTGGTGATGATGATGATGCTGCATATGCGCATCCATATCCTGATCCCCATCCATATCAGCATCCTCATCTCCCTCCTCCCCTTCTCCATCAGGCTCTCCATCAGGCTCTCCATCCCCCTCCGCATCCCCACCAGCATTCTCATCCCCATTCCCACCATCCTCCTGCCCCTCCCCTCCACCCTGGTTTCCACCATCATTATGTCCAGTAGGCCACCCTCCATCCCCAGGCCCCTCAACCTTCAACCCAGCCTCAACGCCCTCCCCAAAATCAAGCACCTCAAACCAAGTCCTATCCCCATCCCTCTGTAACGCACAAACCAGCCTCCTCTCATCCATTCGTACCCTCCAAACTCCCCGAATCTGCGATACAAGATCCCTCACAAACCTCCCGTAAACAGGCTGAGGTCCATTCGGTCCCTGCGTAAACGCAAACCCAGGCCCCGCACCACCCGCAGCCCCACCAGCAGCACCACCAGCCCCATTCGCAGCAAACCCACTTCCCGAAGAATGGAACGGGATCTGTCCGTTTATTCCAGCAGAGCTAAGCTCCCAAAGCTTGACACCACCATCAGACCCAGATACAATACGGTTCAGGCCTGGTTCATGATGGAAACAAGTAATGGCCGCCTGGTGTCCAGTTAACGTCGCAAGGCACTGTCCAGTCGTCGGCGACCAAATACGAAGCGTTGCATCAGCTGCTGCGGAAACAAGGTATTTGGGTGAGAGCTCAAGCAATCCAACGAGCGAGGAGTGACCTAATCAAAAAAAACACATTAGTCTATAAAGTAAACAATAATCTAGTGTTTAAACATAGAGACAAACCCACTCACCCTCAAGGTTAAACAAAAGGCACAAACGTCTTTGTGCACCAAACCCTCACAGTCGCATCCATGCTGCCGGAAACAGCCCTCTGCAATTCATGGCAATACCCTACAGAGTAAACCTTCTCTCTATGTCCTCTGAAACAAAACACGGCTTCTCCCGTAACAAGATCCCACAACCTCACAGTAGTATCATACGAACCAGACACCAAAACTCTCCCATGTCCAGCTATAGCCCTAACAGAGTTGGTGTGTCCATTCAACACATGCATGAAATGCCCTGTGCCATTGTTCGGTGCACCTTCATCGTCACCCACACGATCAGCCTCTGGGAGTCTCCATACTCTAAGCGTGGCATCCCTGGATCCCGTCACAATAAGTGGGGACAAGGGTTCCCCGTCTTTGTCAAGATTCACGGCTGCCGACGTTGAGCCAACAGATGTGGTAGACGCAGACGATGAAGCAGAGGATGATGAAGACGACGAAGACGTTGCCGCGAGGTTCGGCGTCACATTAAACTTCTTGGTGTTAGGTTTGCCATTACTTGACGAAGAGCCTGCGGGAGGCACGATCATAAGGCATCGTACAGTAGAGGTATGGCCTTCAAAAAGATGAGTGCAGCGCCCAGACTCCATATCCCACACACGAACGGTGCGGTCAGTGGATCCAGACACAAGGGTGTTCTTCCAGTACTGAAGCGCCCACACACCACCCTCATGACCAACGAGCTTTCGACGAAGCTGTCCATTATTCGTGTCGTAAATATGAATAGTCGTATCATCCGAACTAACATAAAAAGTGTTAATGCACCAACATCACCGTGAAGATTCACTAGAACAAAAACACCTACCCAGATACAATCTTATCATTATCAAAACTGCAAACACGTCACCACATTACTCCCATGTCCCGGGAACGCAATCGTCTTGCACCTCCCATGCATCCAATTCTGCTGCATGATATGATGTCTCCGATAAAGCGTCTTAAACACCTTCACGTCCTGCGCAGCCGCAACAGCAGCCTTTCCAAATGGTGTCGCCTTCCCAAAAGTAGCCACAGAGGTCAACGAAACGGGTGGTGGCACAACGGGGTACCGCCCAGACATGGATTGCAGGAACAGCAATCTTGCGATACTCCTCACCCCCACCCGCCAACAACAGATCCAGGAATCATCGTCGGCGATACGTCGGCAGGTGATGATGAGGACGATGATGACGACGCAAATGCTCGTTTAGACGACGAAGCATGACCAAAGGCGAGAGAATTAGAGGAGGCAAGTGCAGACATTTTTTTATAAGATTCCTCCTTAACCTCATCCTCCCTATACCATCCTTCCCTGACAAGTCTCTTTTTCCACACCGCTGTTTCAGCGCCCTCCCCGTCCACAACTCGATGCCATCTCCGACATACCCGCCACACCGCCCCAAAGACCTCAAGTCTAAGTACTCAAGAATTTGGAAGCTCAGCTCAATCGGAAGCAAACCCACGAAATCCCTCTTAAGAGTCGGAAGAATGAGCGAAGAGATGAACTGAAGGGTGTTGGCGGGACACCGTCGAAGAAGTTGAAGAAGAACGTATGACTGCAAAGGTTGAGGGAGACCGTCAAAGCTTGAAATCATGCCGGGAAGGTCAGAAAGTGTCGGAATACGGATCTCCGGACCCCTACGACTTTCCTCAAGGCTCCCTGTGGGATCCGGTGTGAGGCGGCTAAGCGAAGGGGAGAGCGTGCGAGAGTGACGGAAGAGAGCGTGGCTTGAAGAGTCTAGAGGATCAACAAACTGAGGAGGACCCATTGCCGATCCCGAAACGCCGGAAACGCCAAGGTTTGGTGCAAGCGATGTGGCGGTAGGTGACATGGTGGGGCTTGGAAGGTTGCGGGAAGAAGAGCATCATCGTCGTCGTCCGATGTAGTGGTGGTGAGCGTTGGTGGAGGGTTGGTCCAGTTGAGAGGAGTGAGGTTGTGCGTTGATGGTGTTGCGTTGACAGAAGTGGTGGTGACCAAGTGGACAACTTGAGTGGCTTCAGGGAAGGGTGTCAATGGAATAGAGGGCATGGGGTGACGTCCAGAATGCATTGGTGCGGGGGTTCTAGGGAATCCGCCATCAGCAGATCCGACAGGTGCGGCCGAAACAGACATGTCGCTCTGCATATCATCAGGCCTATAGCTAGAAGGAGAGTCTGTTTCACTCATTCTTGGCCGTTTTCGAGTCAAACCTCGACCAGACACAATAGAAATTGCGTTGGCAGCTTCCTTGCTAACAATCGAAAGCCCGTCGTAATGTTGTCGCATATGATCTGTACCTAGTTGTGTCTCCATTCCGCTAAACTCCTGCTGAGGTTCATTCTATAGAAAATCGCTTAGCTACAATACTCCTTGAAAGGAAATGAAACCTCACCATAACGGTGTTATCCTCGTACACATCATACTCCTTAAATCGGGTGGGTACTCCATTCAAGTCAAAACAGAACCTCTTGAGCGCCGGCGGTGGTTGGTGTATTGGCTAACGGGAATAACGAAGTGTCCAGATGTTTAGGAAGAGGCGGAGGGTTAATCAAAAGAGGTGGGAACTCGGTTATCTTTGTAGTGGTGGTAGTGACGACAGTCTAGAGAAAGGGGCAGCGTTAGGCATGCTATCCTACATCAAAAACCAAAGAACACGGGGAGGAATGGAGTGGTAAACGAAACGCACAGTGGTAACGGAATGCGGTGCAAGCGAAAAGGAAACGCCCACTTTCCGCCGTGAAGGCCCAGAGGCATCCGATGCCGCAGGCTGCCCTTGACTGCCTTGTCCGGCTCCGTGAGAGCCACTGGCCTCTGACGGTGGGAACATTCACGACTAGCTCTGAAAGAAACCGACTGAGTTGCTTTTTGCGTAGCTGCAACGAGATGGCTGAATGAAAGGGTGCGGATTGATCAACGACACAGGCGCAGGAACTGGTGAGATTGGAGGTGTGATTAGTTGCGGTCTACTTTGATAAAGATGAGGACAATGAACAGCGGGTGATGTGTGGAGGGTAGAAGAATAAAGGGGGCCAGGGGGGTGACGAGAGCACGATGAGGGATGGTTGATTAAATGGTCACTTCAAGTTGACTAATTAAAAATTGAGTGGCCTATTCGTCCACAGCAAAATAATGGGACGGACTGCCCAACAATGCGCATTCTATTTTGCCAAAAAAAACCATCACCATATCCGCCGTCATCCTGTTCCATCCGATGTGCATCGATGTCCACTATATCACTCTCGCCTTGCTCCTTTTTTATTTTTAATGTATCCAGGACCTCCGCTACTTTATCCCCCCATGCAACACATCAAACCACCACGGCTTAAAAGAAAAAGCCAGTGCTCCGCACCGTAAAAAAAGTGTAAAAATAAGAGTCCTGATGGCATCTACAGAGGGTCTCGCGAAGCGCATCCCAGTTGTATTTTTTATAACGCCATCAGCAAAAAGGCAACCAGGGTCCGTCCTTAACAACTCCCAGCCCCCAAACCCTTGAAACCAACCAATCCAACGCACTCCAACCGAGAAGCCTCAATCCACATCCCAACCCCATTCAACAACTCCCAACATCCATCCCCGCACGACAACAGCGACTCTACAAACCCAAAAACTGACCTCAACAACAATGGGTGCAGCACAGAATCGGAGGGTGTGATTTCTTCTTTTTCCTTTTGAAAAATATAAAAATTGAATGGGAAACCAACCAACAAAAAAAAAAAAAAAGATTTCTTTTGATGTTGTTTTTTTTGAAGGTGAACTGCTTGGGGGCGGAGCTCAACTTTCATTCAAGGCATGGAGGGAGAGCCTGGATTTTGTTTTTGGTCTTTGGGCCACGCGGCGTGGATGCGGGGAGGCGCATTCACATCCATCTGATGCCCCCCTTTGAAGTCATCTTACCCCACGGCATGCATAGTAGGATGCGTGTCGTCGTTGAGAAAGTTATGATGGGCGACTGTGATTCCTCCACTGAAAGGCCTAAATTCTTGGATGCACTCCGACATCGACACCCTTGTACATCTTACTTCTTGTCCTTCTATACCTACAAGACCGTCGTTTATTCTTTTCATGCCAACAACACCATCGTATCCTATAAGTGCACGCGACACGCAGGCCATTCATCGTCACTTTACAACTCCGCATACCACAAAGACTCCATAGAAAACCACATCATACAACATAGTGATCAACAAAAACCATGTGACGCGACGTGTTTCCTGCGCGTTTCATCATGTTTCACTTCAACGCTATAATCAAACAACGAGCATGCATAGGAGCAAAACTTCCTCACCACAACATCATGACTTCACATCCGGTTTTCATAAATTAAAAGCTGCCATACGTGGTCCTTCAACATCTATCGGCATTAGTGTTCAACCCCACACCATGCCACGCGGTTTGTATAACAAGAACGTCATTTTTTGAAAGTTGTTTCCAAAAACGCGTTCAACAAAACGTAAACGTGGAAGATGATGGACGATGGTGACGGGTTTGTAAAGGACGGCATGTCGACTACCCAAGCGATTGCAGCTACAAAAAAAAAAAATAACAAACGTATCAAGCAAGTAGGGTTGTGCATCTCTTCGCTTGGCCCTCGTCCAACACGATCGCTGGTAGGGATAAGTAAACCTGCGTCAACCATGTTAATGCTGTGTATAATGGAGAGCGGGATGTTCTGCATAGCTCATCCACATGACGTTCAGTACGAGTCAGGAAAGCAACGTCGCAACTCCATAGTTGAGCAAAGACGCGCTCACAGACCCCGGCCCGCTCTTCAAATTGTACCCAAGAGGTGGTTCTGGAACAAATGAGTGTGAGCCCCGGCCCGCTCTCCAAATGTACCCAAAAAGGTTGTTCTGGAACAAATGAGTACCTACACAATACGAACACATTAGGGTGCTCACAATAAACACAAAGGAGAATAGAAAGAGTAATTAAAAATCTATTCAAGTTTACGATCAAAAACTCAAACACTTTTCACAGGATTACTAAACTGACGTGAAAGATAAAGGGCCAACAAATGGTTCATTGACAAAACCAAGCCAAAAATAAAAAAAAATGTCGTAAACAGGGTAGGTGGGGTGAGCTTAAAAAAAAAAGATTTTAAGAAAAATAAACAACAATGACTGCATAAAAAAAAGGGGGTGCTGGAGACACGTTGTAGTGCCGGCAGAGTTTAAAAAAACAAGACGTTGGGAGACGTAAAACGAAGATGAAAAGGCTAAAAAAAACAAAAACAACAAGGAATCAATCAACGTGCAACTTAAATAGCCTTTTGAGCCTGCTTTGCCGCCAAAGCCAAGTCAATCTCCTCCTTTGTAAACTTCCTAGTCTTCTCCTTCAACTTTGCAATAATTTGCTCCTTGCTCGGCCTCGGTGTGCTCTCATCAAGATGCACCCACCAAGAGTCCGCGATCCAATCATACCGTCCAAACATCAACGCGATCCAAATCATATCATAGTCCGTCTTCTTCAATACCATAGCATTTGTCTTGATGTACTCTCCGCGTCTCCTCAAAAACTCCCTAGGGTGTTCAGTCCAATGGCGTTTAGCATTGAGATGGTGAGACGCGTGGTACCCATCGTTAAAGTTGATGAGGTTAAAGTTGGTGTCGATGATGGTGATGGAGTTGTGAAGACCGCCACCGAGGGGTCAGAACGTTCAAGGAAGGCGTGTTGGACCCAGTTTCCAGACATCATGCCGAAACGGGAGAGGAGGAAAGGGAGGATGAGGGCCCAGAAAGTTCCCCAAAAGTTAATTTGGGTGGCGAGGTAAAGATGGTTGCGAGGGAGAGGTATTCGCAGAGGAGGGAGCTGACGGCTTTGCGAATGTCGTTGCGGCGGAAAAAGTAGATGGGGAGGTCAATGCCGATCAAGAGAAGAAACGGCCAAAGTAGCTAAAGATGAACGTTAGATACTACGTTATTTGGACAGAAAAGAAAACGCGTGAATGGTTATATAAAAGACTTTTACTCACTAAAGGAAGTGGATGGGGTTATCACGTTGGAAAAAGAGCGTGGAGGACAGGTCTCCCGGTGCGTTGTCCTCGACGTGGTGCATCTGCATAAAAATTGACGCGTTAACTCGTTAAACCAGAATAAAAAAAAAAGACGCGACAAGTGACAAATATAAATAAAAATAAAAACAGGAAGTAGGGTAGTACAAATGTGACACATTGTATCATACGCCACCAAAGCAAAAAAGATTTGAGTGGATCCCCCCATCGCAAGCCCCTGGCCCAAACCAAACAACCAAAACTCTGTCTGTCACCAAAAGCAAAATTAACGGATTCGGTGCTGTGATCTGTTGATCCTCCAGTCCATTGACGCCGTACAAATTTCCTGTTTCCTATTTCCTATTTGCATTACCGTTTACTCCGCTTTTTAACTGCACAAGGAGCTCTCCATTCGTCATGTCACTACACGCCATCCAAGAATCTCGCAAACTCCGCAATCTTTGGTGGCTGCCCCAATTGCACGGATACCGAAAACCAACGAGCCAAAGACAAAAAACAACATCATAAACGAGAGGTTCTAAGCACCTAAAAATAAAAAATATCATAGCCTCTAACCTTAATGTGGTGGAAATAGTACGTGTAGATGGTCTGTCCAAACAAGGGTCCAAGAAGAACAGGGAACCACTGTTCAAGTGCACTAAACTTCCAGACCTTGCGGTGAAGAGAGACGTGAAGACCCAAGTGGTAAGGTCAATGATGGGGAAGAAGAGGAGGAGGTGAACGGGGCCCACCACCAGTTGAAGTGAACAAACATCATGTAGAGAGCCGAAGGAAGAGTGGTTACTAGATTTAAAGGATGAGAGTCAGTATGCGTCATGAAGATATTCAACCAAAATGCCATCGTTTCTTCTACGCCATGTTAATGCATTCGCATAACAAAACGACTCGAAACCCCAACGATCTTTCTTCTTTCCAAAATCAAACACAAAAATAATAGACTCACAGGTTGCCCTCAACGCCAACGTGAAGATCGAGAGATCCCTGATATCCCTAATGAACAACAACGCAAACCTCTCGTACAGGTTCTTGGGTGGGCTTGAGCATACGGTCAAATGGGATCCAGGGAACTTTTGCAGGACGGCATGATCTCTCTCAAAACCAGGGGAGACAGTAGATTCATAGTCCCATTTCTCTTCAAGGGCCTTGATAATGTTTGTGTCATCAACGCATCGAGTCTTTGGGTCGTGAGGTGGTTGAGGGGTCTCCTCCTTTTGCTGCTTGCTGCGAGGTGGTTGACACATGATGGATGTGGAATGAGAAAGAGTGCCTGTCTCCCTTGCTGTTGTTTTTTCCTTCTTGCTGAATGGGTGAGAAAAGTGAGGTGAAGAGAAAGTAGAATATATAGGATGAAAAGTCTATTCCTGTTACAAAGGGGAGTGCACACACGCAACGGGTTGTTGGTGTTGGTGCGTGTGAAGAGACGGGGTTGGAGAGGGGTGTTGTTAGCGAAACAACAATAATACAATAATAAGAATGTAGCCCAAGAACGAACAAAAGCAAAAAAAGGTGGGGGGCTGGACACAAACAAAATGTTTATTTAATAATTTTATTAGAGGAAAATAAAAAATAAACAACAAATTTAAAATTAAATTTTATTTATTTAAATTTTCCCATACATATGTAGAACAAAGTGAAAATTAGTAAAGTTTTTGTTACTCGTGCTCCTGATTGGTTGACAAACCTTTACGCGGAAAAGTCGGAACCCGGGAGAAATTGGGATCTGAATTGAGCTGTGTTACCAGATGTACTTTTTTAGAATTTCTGTTCAAGGCCGCTCCGCTGAGGACGGCATAACAGTATTAGTTTATGTCTTTGCAGAATGGATTTTTAAAATGGTGCTTCCTACATCTTTCATCTTTCTTCTTCTTCTAAATTTTGGTTGTCTGTTTTTATAAAAATATTTACATGCATTTAATTGAAGTAAGATGTGACGGAATTTCCCGATATCTCTTGTATTACTTCAATTATTCTTGTATTACCTTCTTTATTGAAATTTTCCACTTCGTTCATTTTTCCGCAAGATGCCACGCTTAGCCCCAACTTTGCCAACTTTATTTGAAGTTCTTTTATTTTCGTTACCTTTCTTAGTTAAAACTCGAACTTTCCTTTTCATTCGGAATGTTTCTATTTTTCGAATTTCTTCTATATTTGTTCTAAAACCTTCTTAAACCTTCTTTCAATTTCAACTTTATTTTACGCGTTTTTCGCCTATAAAAGGCTAACCCTTTCTTTGACTCCAACTCACTTCTTAAACATTTTCTACTTCTTCAACAACATTTCTCTTCTTAACAACTTCCCTTCTTCTTCAATAAAATCCCTCAAAACTCCAATTTTCTCTTTTCAAATATCTTTACAATATTTCCCCTTTGACGAACTTTCGCCCAAGCTAGGCTCGTTCTGTCACATTTGGTAGCACTTCAAAATTTCCTCACTCTCTTGAGCCCTCTCTCGCTCTCTCACTCCATTTCGAGCCCTCTCTCGCTCCCTCACTCCATTTCGAGCTCTCTCTCCCTCCTTCACTCCCTTCACTGTTCCCTTCTCCTTTACAATGTCACACACACCAGAACTCCCTCAGCAAGTCTCCACCAGTGACATCGCCTCGGCCTTTGCAAGCCTTCAGCAGCAGATAGCCCAGCTCCAAGAACGCCTCAGCGCCTCAGAAGCCTTGGTCGCCGCGCTCGTCGCCTCTCACCAGAAGCCAGAGAACTTCCTGAATTCAAGATCACGTCACGCAAGCCACCATCCTTCTCTGGGGATCTTCGCAAGAAACCAGCTCACGAGGCCCAAGCAGCAATTGATGAATACCTCCACCAAGCCGCTGAAGACGCCAGGCTGTACGGCTTCCTTGGAGATGATGAAGAACCTCAGTTCAAGAACCACAAGACCTACGTCGACTGGATCTCCACAGGCCTCTCAGGACTCGCCCTCACTCAGTGGAGAAGAATCTCTCCAGACGTCCGTCACCACATGGGCTGGAGAGAGTACTGTCAGTGGATTCGCGACTCCTTTGCCTCATCACTCACCCTTCAGCAAGCCATTGAATCCCTCGACAAGATAGAGCAAAAGGGTGCCGCCACTCTTTACTCTCAGCAGTTCAACGAGCTCGTCGCCGCCATTGAAGGATCAGGCATTGTCTACCCAGAAGTCATCCTCTGCTTCAAGTACCGCCGCGGACTCAAGGCCATCCTCAGGACCAATGAAGATCTTTTCGACATTCAAGACGACCTCCAGAGACTCCAGCGTGCTGCAGAGCGCCTGGATGACTTCCACTGGAGAGAAGGAAACCACCAACGCCGCAGCAACCAGAATGATAACCGTCACAAACCACCGACCACAATTTTCGTTCCCAAAGGCAGAAAGCAACAGCACAACAACGTCCACTCCCATGGAAATGACAACACCACACAACCGGTCCAAGTCACGATCAAGAAAAGCATCTACCGTGCAAATGCTGTTACTATGCTCTCACGAACATCGCTATGAGCAATGCAACGCCCAGAATCCGTCGAAACAATCAAGGTCAACACGCAAGTCTCGAACACAGCACCGACGTTGCAACAGTAAGAGCAATCTGCCTCTCAACCTGATCAAACACGGCGTTGCGCGCTCCTCGGGAGAGTCTTCACCACATCCGAGGTCGAGCGCCACACTTGACAAGAGTTCTGTGGAGCTCCTGTCAAGACGGTTCCATCCACACCCAAACCTCAAACCTCATCAAACGTCGATCGCATCCTCAAGATCTACCACGTCGAAACAAGACCAAGAGTGACCTTCTCGTCATTCAAGCACCATCAACGGTCGGCACGCCAAAGTTCTCATAGATGGAGGAGCCACTCACTCCTTTGTCAAGGACTCTCTCGCCTTCGCCATCAGCAAACCATCCAACCAAGAAGTTTTCGACATCAAGCTCGCCGCTTCAACACCAAGAGCAGTCAAAGGACGCCTCTTTCGCGACCTGGAACTCAACATTGACCTCTACGTCACCAAGCAAGAATTCATCTCTGCACCAATCGTGTACGACGTCATCCTAGGCAAGGATTGGTTGACACGGGTCAACCCAAGGATAGACTGGACCACCAACACAGTCACCTTCAGCAACAACCGCTGGATCTGTAGAGAACAGATTCCCGTCACTGTGGAACACATTTCGGCAAAGACATTCAAGCGCCTCGCAAGGTTCCCCAACATCAGACTTGGACTCATCCACCTCAAGGACATCCTCTCGGACAGCTTAGCCTCAAGCAACTCAGCACCTTCCTGCAATTCAGCTTCCTCTGGCCATCAAGTCCCCACTCATGTCCCTGCGCACGCTCCGGTTTTGAAGACCACCGCTGACGCCAACGAGAAAGACGCAAGAATCCTGGCTTCGCTTCCTGACAACATCAAGAACATGGTCAAGCAATACCCTGCAGTATTCTCAGAGTACAAGGGAATCCCGCCTTCAAGACCATCAGACCACCGCATCGACCTTGAAGATCCTTCCGCCAAGCCACCACATAGGCCAATCTACCCTCTCTCGGAAGAAGAACTCCAGACCCTCAAGAAAGAACTTGAATTCCTCCTGGAAAACGGTCGCATCAAGCCTTCGGTCTCAGCATACGGCGCTCCAATCTTCTACATCGCCCAAGCAGGCAAGCTCAGACTCGTGATCGACTACCGCGCCCTCAACAAGAACACAGTTCAAGAACCGCACGGCTCTCCCCAACATCACGGAAATCCTCGATAGGTTACGCAAGGCCAAGTTCTTCTCCAACTTGACCTGGCATCCGGTTACCACCAGATCCGCATTCGCCCAGAAGATACCGACAAAACCGCCTTCAGAACGAAATACGGCCATTTTGAATGGGTCGTCATGCCCTTTGGTCTCGCAAACGCCCCAGCCACGTTCCAGTCCATGGTCAACAGCATCTTTCACGACTATGTTGATGAGTTTCTCATCGCATACATGGACGACATTCTCATCTTCTCAGAAACCGCCGAAGAACATGAAGAACACCTCCGCAAGGTTTGGCTCGACTTCAAGAACAGCAGCTTCATTGTCGCCTTCACAAGTGTTCATTTTTCGCCTCTCAAGTCGAGTATCTCGGTTTTCACGTCGCCAACGGACACCTGGAAGTTTTACCGTCAAGAACCCAAGCCATTCAAGATTTCGAAACGCCCAAGTCTTGGACAGAACTCCGCTCCTTCATAGGTCTCGCCAACACCATTCACCGGTTCATAGCCCATCACGCAAGCCTGCTCGCGCCTCTCACTGATCTCCTTCGTGGCGCCGGCAACAAGAAACATCCTGCCCCTTTCAAGTGGACACCTGAAAATCAAGCCGCCTTCGAGAAAGTCAAGCAAGCCCTCGTCTCACCTCAAGTACTCAGTCTTTTCGACCCCTCCAAGCCGGTTCACCTCTACACAGACTGGTCAGAATCCGCCGTTGGAAGTTACGTCGCTCAGCCAGACGAGAATAATCATGAAGCACCAATCGCCTACGCCTCAAGAAAGTGCAACAGCAGCGAACGCAAGTACCACCCCTACCTCGGTGAAATCCTTGCCCTCGTGGAAGCCTTCCGCACGCATCGGCATTACCTAATCGGCAGACAAGTCAAAGTCTTCACGGACCACAGGTCTCTTCAGTACATCCTGGACCAGCCCAAGCTCCGCCCTGTGCACCACCGCTGGCTCGCAGATCTCCTCGCCCAAGATTTCGTCATTGAGTGGACTCCAGGCAACTGGAACACTATCGCCGACGCTCTTTCGCGACCGCCCTCACTCCAAGATGCAGCAACAGACCCTCACATCAGCCTCAACGCCATCACCACCATCACCAACGACATCCTGGACGCCATCAAAGAAGCCTTACCAGAAGATCCCGAATTCAAGGAACTTGAACAGTACTTGGACGACACCATCACCCCAAAAGAAAACTTCAATCCTCCGCCGGTACCCAAGGAACGTCGCACTCAGATCAAACCGTTACCTTCTCAGTGGAGGACTACTGTACTACAAAGCCGCCAACCCAGTACCGCCTCTTTGTCCCTGCCGCCATTCGCCAAAGACTCCTCAATCTCGCCCATGACGACGGACCAAGTATTCACGGCAACTGGGAACGCACAGCAGAAAAACTTACTCGACACTACCACTGGCCAAATATCCACAAAGACGTCGCCAAGCATGTACGCCGCTGTGACTCGTGTCAACGCAACAAGATTGCTCGTCGCCTTCCATACGGTCTTCTCGAGCCTCACCAAGTCCCTGAGAACCGCTGGGAAACCATCTCAATGGATTTCATGGGTCCCTTACCGACAACACTCAACACGGGTTTTGACACCATCATGGTCATTGTGGATTCGGCAACGAAAAGAGTTCACATTCAGCCAACCCTCAACACCGCCACCGCCGGAGACATCGCCGACATCTTTGAGAAAGTCATCTGGAGATACCACGGCCTTCCCAAGACAATCATCAGCGACCGCGACTCACGCTTTATCAGCTTCTTCTGGAAAGCCCTCATGAAGTCTCTACGCGTCAAGCAAATCATCTCTTCATCCTACCACCCTCAGACTGACGGCCAGACAGAGAACAAGAATCAGTGGATCATCGCCGCCCTTCGGGAATACGTTCACTTCTACCAAAACAACTGGGACAAGTACCTTCACATCGTCGAGCACGCCATCAACGACACCGTTAACTCGTCAACAGGCTACACACCTTTTATGCTGGACACTGGTCGCAATCCTACCTCACTCTTGGACCTTTCACTCAATGTTCAAGACCAACTGAGCATTCGTGACCTTCAAGCCTTGTACAAAACCGCCAAACTCGCCATCCAGCAAGCCCAAGATCGCCAAGCCACTACAGCCAACAAGAAACGCCTTGAAGACCCCTTCAAAGTTGGTGATCTGGTCCTCCTCTCAGCAAAAGACGTCTTACCACCAAACGCCCAAGGACGCCCTTCTGCCAAACTCGGCCCTATCTACACTGGTCCCTACGTCATAGAAGAAAAACTTGGTACTTCCTACCGCCTTGCCATCCCTGAATCATGGCGCGTTCACCCAGTCTTCCACCCAGAAAAACTTCGACCATACTACTGGGACTTCGACGGCCCTCATCCTCTGTCCTCCCTGCCACAGTCTGAACGACGCGTCGAAAAACTACTTGCCCTTCGCACCCTCAAAGGTCAGCGTCAAGCCCTCGTCAAATGGCTCAATCACTCGCCGATCTACAATACCTGGCTTCCCTTTGATGCTGAACTTCGTGCACGCGTCAAAGCTGATCGAGAATTCTTGGAAAAAGACGTTGTTATCCCTGCAAACTTTGAAGATCTTTAACACTTTTATTTCTTCTTTTACATGTATTTCTTTAACTTCTCTTTCCTTCTTCTTTTGAAATTCCTTGCATCATCGCCTTCACTTCGCTTAGGCTCTTGTAGGGGGGTGTGACGGAATTTCCCTAATATCTCTTGTATTACTTCAATGTTTCTTGTATTACCTTCCTTATTGTATTTTTCCACTTCGTTTATTTTTCCGCAAGTTGCCGCGCTTAGCCCCAACTTTGCCAACTTTATTCGAAGTTCTTTTATTTTCTCTACCATTCTTAGCTAAAACTCGAACTTTCCTTTTCATTCTAAATGTTTCTTTTCTTCGAAATTCTTCTTTATTTGTTCTAAAAGCTTCTTAAACTTTCTTTAACTTTCAACTCTATTTTTCGTGTTTTCGCCTATAAAAGGCTAGCTTCTCTCTTTGACTTCTTCAACATCTACTTCTTCATCAACATTTCTACTTTGAACAGCTTCTTCTTCTTAAATAAAAACCCTTCAAAACTCTCATCTCTCCTTTCAAATATTCCTTCAATATTTCCCCTTTGACGAACCTTCGCCCTAGCTAGGCTCGTTCCGTCACAAAATTTTCGAAAAAATATTTTATATATACCAAAAATTTTATAGGTAATATAGTGAGTCTTGATTGGCTGAAAAGTGTCGGAGGTTTAATCCTTGAAGAGTTTATCGATAAAGTGAATCTGCCATTTGAACAACTTATGTAGCCCATCGACCTGCTAAATTGTACGGTCGTCTCGAGTTTCCATTAAAAAACCTCTAGTTGAACGATGATAAATATTTGAAAGCAAGTCAAACATAATTCTTTCTAAGTAAACTATGTCCGTCTTAGCAAAATAATGAGTTTTGAAGCTTTCACACAGGATCAGGCCATCCAAAAATTGTCCAGCATACGTTTACTGTTAGCGCTTAGTATTTATCTCATTCCGACGATGCCCATCCCTTTGACAACACGTGCAATGGAGCTTGGAGAGATTTTAAATTAAGACAATCCCAACTTCATTCCTTTCCTCCACCGACAATGCATCGACCACTCACCCTCCTCGCATTCTCAAGCCTGCTCATCTCCCTTCCCTTCACAGAAGCCTTTCCTCGCTCAAAGGTCACCGATGGCGTCTTTGACTCATGGGAACCAAGCCATTACAACAACATGGCTCCATGCCCATTGTCAACAGCTTTGTCAACCATGGCATCCTTCCACGAGTTGGCATGACGAGTGAGAATCTCTGGTACGCTATGAAGGATGTCATGATGTTGGACTCTACGTCGACTAAGGTGTTTGTGGATCAAGCTCTGGGAGTGGGGTATACGGACGACGAAGGAGTGAAGAAGGTGGATGTTGTTCAGTTGACGCCACATAATGTTCTCGAGCATGATGCATCGATGACAAGGGATGATGACGCTCTCGGAGATCCCATTCATGTTAACTTGACGATGTGTGAGTAATTGTTTTATTAAATAACATTTTTTATCATTGCATTTGCTGTATCCTACGCCCTCGACTGACTGTATTCTCTAAATTTATAGACGGTCAACTTCGTTCTCTCAGTGAAGACAAGAAATACATTAACCTTGAGAATTTAATCCAATTCCGGATCCTTCGCGAAGACGATTCGCGCGCACGCAACCCAAACTTTACCTACTCAACCGGTCAACGTTTCACCGCAAACGGAGAAGCAGCCCTTCTCTTCCTCATTCTTCGCGAAGACCCCAAGCTACCTGCAAGAGACCAAAACAGCCCGGTATCCCGTTGAAATGGTTGGATTCTCTTATAACGGAGGAAAAGTTCCCTGCTCATCTTGGTTGGAACCCGAGACCCGTTGGGTTTTTTGAGATGATTAGTTTGTTGAATTACATCAGATCCAGGACGTATCGTGGATTCTCAGAGTTTTACGTGCAAGAAGAGAGAGAGAATTATGTGCTGTGATGCTTTAGGCTATTTACTTCCTTCATTTTTCACTGTCTTTTATTTTCTGGATTGCTATGCTTCCCTGGTACTGTTCTCGCCCCAGCAAATCTGTATTGTGCATGTGTGTAAATATATTATTTTTTTTCTTGAAAAAGTCGAGTAAGCAACGAAAGTTGTCCTGGCATCTCTATAAAAAGGAAGCGGTCATATTTTCAAAATAAGCGCTTGCATTATCTGCATCAGAAAGAGACTTCCTTCCTTCAAAAAAGGCCATAATTAAGTCTGTTTAGGACATATCCACCACATAAACATCCCCCCACCCCAACTTCCCGACATCCCAAATTCATTCAAAAATCCCTCATAAATCCATTCATGTCCAGGATACCTCTTCACCAATTTAAATTGCCCAGTATCCTCCCGAACCCAACCCCCAAGCTCATACCGATCAACACCATCCGTTCCCTCCCCAACAATACTCCTGCTGCTAGACCAGCCTTTCGGTGACTGTATAAGGTGGTGATCTCCAAATCGAAGGGCAAACGTCATTTTCGGATCAAGGCTCCCTGCTGCCATGTAGTAACCCTCCCAGTTTCCTTCAAGATGAAGTAAGGCGTCGCGAGCTAGGGTATTTAAATTGATGGGTTGTACGAGTGGAGGTGATGGAGTGTAGTTTAGGATGACGCGAGGAAGACCAAATGTGGAGAGGAAGAAACTAATGCGGTAGGTATCGGTGATGGTGATGGAGTGGCTGAGGAATGTCAGCCTGTTGTACTGCTCATTTTCATTCTGAAGGCTGTTTTGGTAAAACCGGGAGTGATAGCGTTGATAAGTAGAGGTTGTGAATTACGGAAAGCGAAAACAAGCAGGGATGAAGAAAATAGAAGACGGAGGAGGAACACAACTAACGTGCAGTAACGAAAGGAAGAATGGAGTAATATTAAGATAAAATAGACGCCTTACAATAATTCCGATTCCATAACAACATCTAGCAATGGGACACGTACAGGGCCTGTAAGGTAGATTGGGGCATGAGACTAGGCATGCAGTGAGCTTGACTTACGTGGAGACAGACCCGCAACGAATCTTTGTACATGTGATAGAATTCTCATCAAATCTACAGCCTTAGGCCACTGCTCAAACCCTCCCCCCAGAATCGCACGAACAGAAATCAGAAACCGAGCAACGTCTCCATGCTTAATCATAAGTATCATGTTCTTATCAACTATAGTACAATGAGTCCAAGAAAGGTTTTTGACGAAACCAGTTACCGTCCTCAAGAACAAGTTGATGGACCACGTCTAGATATTCCTCCACCATTCCCATTTGCTCAACTTCCAGTGGTCCCATTTTAGGCAGCGTCATCGAATCCGGTATTTTAATTGCCATCATCCTTTTTTTCAGAATCTCTCTTAGATCACGAGCTGCAGAGGATATGGGGGTCAATACAGGATCAAACCTTTTCGCTATTAGCACTCAATGCTATGGGTAAACTCACTTTTGCCTCATCAAGCTTCCCCAAACCTCTGGACTGTCCATTCCTGCTCGATACAGGAGAGAGCAGGTTCGCATAGAGTTGAAGAGATCTGCGCCATCGTTGAGGGATACCCAGGTGAGGATGCTTTCGATGATTTCTGAGGCAAGGTCGATGAGTTGTGGCATGACAAACAAACGTGTGTTGCACATTTACGATATGTACCAAGCAATAACTGATTATTGAGGATTTTACAGGTAGAGGGAGTTCGAGCAATAACGTCCAAACAAAATGGAGGTTACGTGATGGATGAAAACAGAGGGATGAAAAGAGGGTCTGAAAGGAGCATAAGAAAAAGATTAAATAACAAATAATAATAATAAAATAATAAACGACTACTCAGGCAGCACGACGAAAACAAGTTCAGTAAAGCTTGTGCAGTGATTGCAAAGCAAAGAGAAAGTTAGTTCAAGACCAAAACACTCAAGGAGGACTAAAAAAAAGAAAGAAAAAGCACAAGCTATTTCCATATGGCAGAACAATTTCTCCTGATCTCCCAATACACAATATAGCCACCATCGCTCAACTTGCGCGCTTAAAACTCAGCAGACACACGAGCTTACTCCTCATCAAAGAATTCAAAGTTCATCACAATAACGCCCCAAACCACATTCCACTTCTCAAACTTCTTCGCCCTCAACTCTGCCCATCGCTTCGCATCACTGAAAACGATCGGATCAATCGTCTCAATAACACCGTTCAAGTCGTTGACACCAAACACAACCGAAAGAAACCTTGATTCCACTTGATCCTTTTCAATAACATATCGTCCAACGGCTACAATCTTTTTCAGGATCTCGTATCGATCGGGTGATGAACGCAGGATGGAACGGATGAGGGAGCGACCGGATTCAGGAAGATGGAGGAAACCAGGTTCTAATTTTAGGTGTGTTAGTGTACGGTTGATGAAAATGGAAAAAAAAAATAGAATACCTTCACCGTCTTCAAACAGGGTGGAAATAATATTGCACAACGGATTAAGAAGAAGCCCGCCGTCAACCTTTTGCAAGAGCCGCTTCAGGTACGCGCCAACAAGGTGTCCATGGAGGGGACCGTTATAATCTTCCTTAAACTTGGCGATGCCGACTTGTTGAATACGGAGCATGTCGGCATCGCACGGAGGTCTCCTCAACCACTCCTTGGGGCCTTCTCCTCCTGCATACAACAATAAAAAGGAAATTAAATTTGGCCGATTGAAGAGACTTGACAAAATAAGATAGTTTTATGGCATACCAATCCCGATAAGTTCGCCGCTGATGAAAAGGTCGCAGCAGATATGAATTTCCTCAATAAGTTCCTTCGAAATAGATCCCGGCAAAATCGTCAACCCCTTTGCCAACCCTTGAAAGGCACGAGAGCTCTCCAGCTTCGGGATAAAAGGAGACCTATACGCCATCATAAGTAACGACTCAGATAAAAGAGATGGTCAAAAAACTCACTTTTGCAGTTCACAGAGAAAGTCAGCGACACCACCCTGAGATTCCTCGATGGCCTTTTCCAAACTGAACGTCTCGCAAAGCGAAGACTGAGCGCTGTAGAATCCAGCAGGAGGCTTGTATGGGGCGGGTTTCATTTGCGTCGGTTTCTAGTTGTAGGAGAACCTGAGTTAAGACTAGACTGACGAAGAAGGCAGTAGTCCTTACCTTTGCAAACCAGTTGCGGCAGCGTTGGAACCATGATTTCGGAGTCATGTTGTCAAAGTTGGAAGCCAAGGGTTAAAGTAGCGAGAGCACTTTTTGGAGACAGAGATTTGATGTGTCGAAAGATGCGAAGTAGGACTTCCTGCTTGAAGCTTCAAAAGTTACAGTGATGATTCCTCGCAAGAAGGATGGAGGTCAAGTAGAGAATTGTGAGGGAAAGAAATGACAGAATCCTTGAAGCTGCAAGAGTTGTTTGACTCAATATTAGCGATGTACGAATCCATGTTCCAACGCAAATCTACGAAACAAGATTGACACACAAGTTGCCTAAGCCGCCATAAGACAAAGGGACCGATGCTCATCCTTAACAAAGGAATACGTTTTCCAATAAGATACGAGATGGATGATGCGCTGTGGTCATTGATAGCGATGCCACAAGTCCTTCGCTCGACCATCCATGCGGCTCTGCATTGCATCAAGAATGAATGATTATAATGCACCAGCATCCTTTGATGATGTAGCTGCTCCGGCTCATATAGTTGTTACTGCTGTCGTTTTCCCAGCGTCTTCTCCTTCAATCGCTTATTTTTTCTATCGTGCATTGTTGTTCAACATCACCACTACGTCACATCATCACCTCGCATCAGCGAAAAGCTTCAGCATGAAATCAGCGGAGGCTTTTTCTAAGTTTCTTGAGCGCTGATTTGCGGGGGTGTTATGTCGCCACGCCCCGACATGTGAATATTTGTTGGTCTCGATCTGGCACTCGATCCTTCGTACACTGCGGAGGAAAATCGCTGCATATGTCACTTCGTAAAAAGGCCGTAGAGTGCTCTTCGGATCAGCTCGTTCTACTTTTTCTTCTTTCGCTTTTAAAACTAGTTACAAACCTCGCGTACCGACTCCTCTCACCTTCGCTCTATGACAATAATGTCACCAGCTTCGAATAAAACAAAGGTTGTTGTGGTTGGGGTAAGTAACAGAGACCTTTAATGCATTCAATTAAATAGCACACTTTCAAAGGGTTCCTGGGCCGGCGTCTCTATCTGCACCTCCCTCGAAACCCTCCTTCCCACCGCAGAAATCACCCTCCTCGAAGAACGTTCCAGCTCCTACAACGCCGTTTCCTCCATCCGCGTCGTCGTCGAGCCCACTTTTCCTCAAGCCTGGGTTCCCTACACGAACTCTTTAAAAATCCCGCGTCAAGGGTTATAGAGCAAAGGCTACAACGCGGATGTTGAGAAGAAGATGGTGGAAACGAGTAGGGGATGATGGTGGAGTATGATTACCTTGTGGTTTGCGACGGGGACGAGGTTGCCGGCACCTGGGAAGACGGATCGTTTGGATGTGGAGGATGCGGAAAGGGATGCGGGAGAATTGTGGAGGCTGTGAGGAAGGCGACGTCTGTGACTATTGTGGGGGGGGCGGTAAGTCCAGAGCTTCCCTGTTTTGCCCTAAAGTTTGTTCTTTTTATGTACAACGGCTTTTAATGATATCTCCTAGTCGTTGGTATTGAACTCGCCGGCGAAATCGCAACTGACTATCACACGTCAAAGTCACCCTCCTTCACTCCGGTCCAGAACTCCTCCACACCATGGCCGTAGCAAGTCCCGCTCTCCGCAAAACTCTCCTCAACAACCTCCAAACCCTTAAAGTCAATGTCCTCCTCACGAACGCGTCATCGACACCCCCATCCTTCCCTCCAATGCGGGATACAATCTCTCTCAGCATACAATCACGACAAAGGGGAATAAATACCAGTGACGTGCAGTTTGATTGTACGGGTCGCATATCCCGAACTCAGAGTGGATTGTTAGGGGGTTAGGGAAGGAGACGGTTGATGAGAGGGGGTTTGTGAGGACTGAGAGGACAGGACAGGTTGTTGGACATTCAAATATCTTTGCGTTAGGCGATATTGCAAACATTGGATGATCATAAAGTTGCATGTAAGCCAAATACTCCACCATAATCTAACGTGTAAAAGTATCCATTATCCAATTCCAAACCCCACTCATCGTCAAAAACATCAAGCTGCTCATGATTCAAAGACAAGTCTCCATCACTACACTCCTGTCTCGAAATGGTGCATCACGTATCCTATAATCGTATCGACTGGTCGAAAACGGAGGTGCATCACAGTTGCCATTTATGGGGGGTGCTCGGAAATACCGTCACATGGTTTTTAAAGAGTGGAGATTTGATGGTAAGGAAGCCTTGGGCGATGGTGAATATGGCGGGGAAAGTACCTGAGTGAGTGGTCCATGTTCACGTATAAATCATTTAATAAAACTTTTGCTTATAAGTGTATCTCCAACATGGTATCCATCTTTGGGAGTTGTCAG
>JAHLKC010000210.1:0-44365 GCA_025449115.1 Chytridium lagenaria
AATCATTTTAAAGAAGTGGATGTTCTTCTTTTGCTACTGTTTCGCCCTGAGCCGAGCTTGAGCAAAAAAATTGATACTCTTATTGGAAAGAAAGTGAAAAGCCGTCAACTCTCTTCACGTCTTCTGTGCCAAACAATTGGTAGATATCATCAAGGTCTGAAATTGTAAGTTCTATTCCGCAAAATCTTTACCTAAGATAAAAGATATTTCAACTCGATGCTTCGCTTGGCTGAGCTGCTTCTTCGAAAAGGATCGGTTTTAGAAAGCTCTGTAGCATCTAGCATTTTCTTGAGTCTTTTTAAAACATTTGATATCCAAAGCCGTCAGGTTAGAATTTAACCGAAACGCTTTCTAATAAGTGAAGATGGTTCTTGGATCTTTAATTGTGCACATCGGGAGTGGAATTATATCCTTTTCGCTGCATCATTTACGTTACAGTCTCTACTTATTATCCTTAACTCTCTTACCCCTATGAAGCAAATGCGGCGCTCCAAGCATTATTAAGTCTAGTCAGATGCGAACCGAAGTTGCTCTCGCCTTTTACATTGCTCATTAAAGGGCTTCTTGATTGTACTGTATTCCCTTTTTAATGACTGAACTGACTTTTAACGCTACAGACGTCCACCACCTCTCGTTTGAGCAGATGCGCATGCTGTACGAAATTTTTGCCATTTTAGCGATAAAGGTAGGTATATTTATAATGTCGGGGTTGTTTATGTAATTAGCAAGAAGATTTTGAAACCATATCGAGATCCATAAGTTTCGAATCGTCGCTATTCTCCGATATGCGAATTATTGTTCGCAAACAGCTTGGAAACTCTGAGCCGAAGTATAAAAAGACTGGGATTCTTGGTGCACTTGCTTTGGTTAAAGTTCTTGGTTCAGTGACCGTAGACGAGGAAATAAGTAACTGCACTTATTGACGTGACTGAGTAACATTAGACCCCAACGCTGTCGGCTCCACCTCTTATCGATCGGCAACTGTTTCCAGCAGTGCTGCTCCTCGGTCCCCAAGATTAGTGCAGGCGATAGAGCTTATGACACTTGTACACCACCATTGCAAAGGACAGGATATGGTACTGTCGTTGCATAAAACAGACCTGATACTATAGGCATTTTTGGAAATGTTTTATGACGAACTGTCATATTACATACGAGAAGAAGCTCCACGAAAGGCTCGTAAATTGGATAAAGGATTCATTTACTGGAATGATCGTCGATGATTTTGTTGTCGCTGATATGGAAGCTCTAATGACGAAGGGCGATGAAGACGCTTCTAATTACATGCCGAAGGATATTTGGATGAAACTGAATAACTCTACTGCCAAAGTCGGCGGGTCTTTGGAAACTAATACTGAATCAATCGTATTGGCAACGTTGGAAGAAAGCAATGATGGCGACGATGAGGTTGGGGGGAATTTAAAGTTAATTTAAGCTGATTTCTACCCGCAAAGGCAAGCGTCAGTATATTCCCGATAGTCGAGGAGTGTTTGGTGTCTATCGCATCCGATTCTGTTGAGGTCAAACCTAAAAACAAAAGCTTCATCAAGTTATTACCACCATGCTTTAAACTTTTGCAAACGATTGAGCTTTATGAAAACGATTCTCTCGACGGGATAGATAAAGTTCAAGGAATGGGTATTGTAATGTATAAAAGGATTTTGCTGAGGTCGGCAATTTTACGGGACAATGGTATCTGATATTTTGCAGGAAAATATTCGAAGTTTATCTTGGTCACAACGAGAGTCGTTTGCACATCACTGCTGACGGCAATCAATTTGTGAGTTTTGGCTTTGTTGTTCTTGCGTCGTGGTAAAAGAAAGCTACTCAATAATCACTCTTTTTCGCTTTATAAGCTTCCGCGAACTACTCAATGCTTTTTCAAAGCCTCAGAGATCCTCCGATAAAGGTGCGCAATCGTCAATCTTCTAAACGGATGCGTTACTCGCCTCAAACATATTTTGGAGCTGGAGAAGACTCTCGGAAGCATCGTTGGCACACTTCCTGGATGGCGCCCGTATGAGGAGACTACAAACTTGACACTTTTTGAAGATATGGATGCAATGCCAACTGCAAAACCTGTGCAGACCCAAAAGGGAAAAGCGAAAGTTCCGGAGAAGAAGAAAGCGGCGCAGAAAGAGAAAGGTGACAAAGTTATCGCGCTCGCGTACTTAAGTTTTGTAAAGATCCGGAAGAACGAGCGGGAGTGAAACCGACCCCAATGACGAAGATGTGCCAAAGCGTTGTGATTAAACAACTAATTGATTTGAAGGAACATGCTGACGACGAAATCGACGAGGAACTTTCTGATAATGACGATTTAAAATCTGCGCCGAGCACGAAAGTGAAAGAGAAAAAAAGGGGAAAGCCAAGACTGATATCTTGATGCATGGGATTCTCGAGAGAATGAAGAATCATTTCCGAGAGTTTGAGGTAAAGCGTCGGGATTCGTTTAGTCCTATTTTGTTCTAAGTATTTTAGTTGAACGTTTTCGAGCTCTTAACAAACGACTACTTTGAATCAATGTCACTGCAGATAGCTCGAAAGATAAGCGGGTCGGGGTAGCTATTGAGGTACGTTAAAGATTGCATCTTTCTTTACTTATCAAGCGCTCTATAGCTTCCGGAGCTCAATTACTTGCTTAAAGACCTTCTCGATAAGGTGACTGCCAAGCATAAGATTGATTTTGCATCTATCGCCACCGGCAAAGGAAAAGATACCACCCATTCGGGTATGAAAGACGAGGAATTTTCGAGGTTCAACATCATATCGAGAATACCACCAGCAGAGTTTTTCAACAGTATGATTAAGCTTTTGCCTGCTCTTTGCAGAATATGGGAAGAAGTTGGCCGCGAGCTTCATAAGGTTTGGATATTATTGTATGAAAAGAATGACGCATTTTCTTTTTTGAAGTTAGCATAACGCTGATGAGCCAGACGCCGGGGGCTCAAAACCCTATTGATAATCTTGAAGAGGTGAAGTTCTTTTACAACTTGATACATTTTCTGACATTATCTCCTTAGATCACAAAGACGCTTTCGGACAGCTTTGATACATCCTCCGACTTTTCTTAGCTTTAAGTGGATGGCCCAGCATCACCGAAAAGACGGATGATAATAGTCTTAAGGTTTCTTCACTTACTTTCCCCACACCAAGATCTCACCATTGATCTAGGAGTTCCTTGAAGCCTTGTCATCCCGCTCAAACAGCTCCATCGCCGCTCAAGCCGCAGGAAACGACGTTGATGTTCGTCAAAAAGTCAAAGACATTATGGAGTACCTCACTGCTTTTTACGAGAGTCTTCCTTCCTTGAGTTCAGCGGTCCTCCTCGTCAAAGTTTTAATAGCGTTGCTCCATTTGTGTGAACCTGACGATGCGAAACATTTGGGACCTATTGTTGGAAAACTTATTAAAGCATTCTTGACGATGGAATGGGAGGATAAAACTAAAAAGGTGGGATTATTTTATTGTAATATCTGATAATGTAGGCGGAACATATTGTGTTCCTGGTTCAGCATCATATTAGGTTTTCTAAGAGACCGTTGGATGTTATAGATGATTACACAAGAAAGGCGTTCCCAGCATTGATTTCTGGAAATGCCGATATATGTTCGGACTACCCACTTTTGGATAAAACAACACTTATTCTGTTTTACAAGGTAAGACTAGGAAACCGTTTGAAGCCGACATTTTTTCAGGTCGTCACGGCAGAGTTGGCCAAATGGATCCCAAACCCAGAAGACACTGACACAGACGCACTTTCCGCGATTAAAAAAATCGGTCAATGTTTCGTGCCACTGTTGAGCTCTGCAAAACTTTTACCGACACGAAATTCCTCTCATGTATCATGCGGATGTCGAAAAGCTTTATTCAGAATTTCATCAAGACGGCGTTACCTATATTCAATCGGGAGCTGAAGATTGCGAGTGGGGAGGTGATTGGTGTTATCAAGAATGTGCAGAGTGGAACGAGGTTTGCATGTGAGGAGGTGTTTTTGGAAGTGAGAGATTGATCTTTTTTTTTTTTTTTTTTTTTTTTTTTTTTTTTTGATAGACGATATGTAATGAGAG
The DNA here is from genome assembly GCA_025449115.1 of Chytridium lagenaria. Classification (NCBI taxonomy): domain Eukaryota; kingdom Fungi; phylum Chytridiomycota; class Chytridiomycetes; order Chytridiales; family Chytridiaceae; genus Chytridium; species Chytridium lagenaria. The sequence goes on from JAHLKC010000210.1 coordinate 4,071, forward strand.
TAAGGCGGCGAGGGATTCGGTGCTTATGGCGCATGTTCCGCCTTTGAAGAAGGCGTTGGAGTCGTTGGTGTTTGAAGTGAAGGTTCGTTGTATTATTGTTGGGAAAAAATGTATTTGATACTTGTTGTTATTTTAGGGATTGCTAAGAGACAATAACTGTTTACAAGCGTTTTGGATGGGTAATTGTTTATCTAACGTTCATATTTTTTTTTAATTTACTGAATTGCGGTTTTGTTGAATAACAGGAAACCTCAAGCACAAGAACTTGAAGGGTGAAGAGATATCATCTCAGATTCCTCAATCTCAAAGCGAGAATTCGGGGTTGTCGGCGTCAGATGGGGAAGACGACGAGGAGGAGGAGGACCGAGTCACGTCTAAATCAAAGAAAGATCGAATGAATCTCAGGAGGAAGATGAGGAGGTGGAAGAAGTTGTGGATAGTGAGGAAGAGGTGGAGGAAGAGGTAGGGGTGGTCGAATATGGTTTTCTCCATTGACGCGATCATTCTCGGTAAAACAGGTTCCGCCTCCTAAGAGGAGTCGTCTTTCTCAACTACCACCCAAACCTTCAACCCAACAGCCTCCAACTCAACAATCACCACCCACCCAACAACCTCTCCGTGAACGCAACGTCCCAGACCACCCCGTCATGGCGTCTCAACGCGTCCCTGTGACTCCATCTGCACCCAAACAACCCCCCGGCACAGTTGCGCGTCCTCCGGCGTTGGGAATGCGGAGAACGGGGTCATCTATGACGCAGCAGAAATCGCAGGTGAAAAAGACGTTGGGGGTGTCACGGAAACGATCTGTGAGTGATGGTGAAGGGTTTGGGGGGATGGGAAGAGAGGGAGGGTGGAGGCTTCAGAGGGAACGGATGAGGATGATGTGAGTGTTTTTTTTTCCCCCGCCGTCCCCCAACCCTTTTTTTCCTTTTCGGTTCTGGTAATCTGACTGTTCATTGTGCTGTTTTTTGTATTTGGGTTGTGGAAAACAGGAGGAAGGGAATAACAGTAACGTTGAACTCTTGTAACCAAAACTCAATCCAAAAAGTATTACAACACATGGTTTTTGTACGTACACTCGTACTGCTTTTATAATCGCAAACACCTCAAACTTGATACCAATAAAAAAAAAACCACAAAACAAAGCGTAATCCAAATCAGGGGGTGTATGTGTGGGGAGATTCACGAAACAAAGACCCTTTTTCATATTACGACCAAAAGCATCAAAATACATGGCCTCAACAATAGGAAAACCAGAATAATAATGGGGGGGGAGGGTTTCGTTGAAGGTCAATCTTCACATGGAAGGCATAAAATGGATGCAAAAGGGAGCGGGGCAATAGGTGGAGTACGTGATGATTTGAGGGAATGATGGATGACAAAAGGGGTAAATCCACCATTCGAGTATGATGAGCGATGAGAATGCGCGAGAAACCAAAGAAACGGGATGGCATGCATATATAATAAAAAGAAAAAATAAAGTACGTGTAGAGGGGGGAGAGGGGGGCAACGACAAAAAAAAACAAGCCAACAAACACAAGAAGAGAAAAGTGGGGAAAAAACAACCCCCTCAATTTATCTTTCAAACATGCGACCCCTTTAACCTATCCCCCAACACAAACACCCAATAAAGATAATCCCCATAGCCAACAAAAACAACCCATACTGTCTCGCACTAAACCCTTCAAACTCATTAAAATAAATCCCCCTCCAACCACATCAAAAATCGTCCAAACCACATAATACACTGGTATCTGCAACAAAGCATCATACCGCTGTAACCCCATATTAATCCAATACACCTGCGACACAGCCGTCACAACCGTCACACCTGTAATGATCCACGCAAAGACATCATTGTATTGGTTTTCACCGTCAATGATGGAGGAGGTGAGGAGATGGATGGTGGCTTTTGCAAAGAGAACCGTGAGCGTGCCCATGAGACCTCCTAGGGAGGCGTAGGAGAAGGGGAGGAGGATGGTGACGATTTTAGAGGTGAGGGGATACGTGTGGATAAACGTGGGAGAAGGTCGATCTGGCGCCACCATACGTGGAGACGTTTGAGGGGTTCAGGGAGGATGGCGTAGAGGCGTTGTTTTAGGGTTGGTTTGATGGGGTACCGTCATCGCTGAATTGGATGTCGGCGGCTTCAGCGGCCATGGCTTCGTCCATGCCAATGACGGTGGTGGTGGTCCCACGACGGGTGGGTTTGGTGAGTGGGATAATGTCGTCTTCGGAGGGACGTGGGATGTCGAGGTGTTGGGTGGTGGCGGCTGCTGCGGCGCGTTGAGCGTTGAGGGTAGCGTCGGAGGACATGGAGGGTCTGTCGACGACGAGGGAGGAGCGGGGGAGACGACGAGAGTCGGAGGTGTTGGGGAGGTCTGTGGGTGGCATGTGGGGTGCGACGACGACGAGGAAGCGGCCATTGTCGGAATCGGAGGTGGAGGGGTCTTGGGGTGGATGGGGATGGCGTCGATGGGGTGAGGGAGGATGAGATGGCGGCGAGGTTGTCGACGGTTGCAGAGGAGGAAGTGGTGGTGGTGGTGGTTGTTGTTGGGGATTCGGTGTCATCTCCAATGATAGGTTCAACCATGTCACGACTCTCAGAGGTAGATTGTGACATGGATTCTCGTCTTCATCACCGACAGTTTCCATGGGGATGCCTCCTTCCTCCATCATCAGGTGGATCTCTGGGTGGACCCGCCTTGGAAGCGCGTCGTCGTGTAAAGATTTCACTTGTGCGTCGGCAATCTGCGAGGGAAGGCCGTATGCTCTTGAACTCATTTTAGAGGTCCAGGCAAGACGGATTCACGGTTCGCCGGGAGATCAATGGTTTCAGAGGTGGGTGCGACGGTGGTGACATGGGCTTCACCGAGAGCGGGTTTAAGGTCCAGGTTTTTTTCGACAAAACAGATCAGGAGGAAGATGACACGACGAGAGAGAGGGTGACGGTGAGGAAGACGATGGTAGGGATGCGGCGGAAGAGAGCGAGGAGGACGCAGAGTTTGTAATCTAAAATAATAATAAAAATGAGAGGTTTTAGTTGTATGTGAGGAAAAGAGAAGCGTTTCAAAAAGCTTTTTGGAGGGTGTCGGTTTTTACCTTTTGAATTCACACCGGAAAAGACGACCGTCATGGACGATCCGGCAACAATGAGGACGACACCGACAACATCCCTCCATGTAAACTTTTCCTGATTGATGATGGGTGCAAGGATAACATTGACTACAAGAGAGATGGAACCCAAAGTTGCCACCAGGGACTGTGGTGCGAATTGAAGAGCCACAAATTCACAAAGTTGCTGAGAATAAACACGAGGAAACCAAGAAGCCAGACCTGATAAAGAAAATAAGAGTTTGAAGCATAGTTTTAACAAGAGCAACGCAGTTTAAAATATATGAACAGTACATAAGAGCAACGCATTTTAAAAAAGTGTAAAACAATTAAAAAAAGTCACAATACATACCGGATTCTTGAGCAAACTTCCAAAATCCAATTTCTTTGAAAACTCTGCCTTATCCTCATCTGCCGCGGGGATCGAGATATCCTCTGTAGTCCCATCGGGCTTGGTGACGGTCGCCGAGATGGTATTCTTATTCGTGATCCTCAACATGGGTCTCGGCAGATCAATTCCAAAATTCAGGGTCCTGCTCGTCATCCTACTCGCAGGTCGACTTCTCGCAGCAGGCGCAACATCATCCGTCATGATGGACTGTGAATCACTCATGGCCGACTGCCTACCAGAACGATGATGGCCAGAACGGTTCATGGAGAAAAAGTGGGCGTGCGGAGGTTGGGATTCGTGAGAGTCTTTGGGAGGAGCTTCATGAGGAGTGATTTCATCGTTGGGAGGTGGTGGGGTGGAATTACGGTGGAGTCTTCCAGAACCTTCTGCGAGGGCATGCGCTGTAGCGTCGGCGGCAACAGCAGCAGCAGCAGAAGCAGAAGCAGCGGCTGAAGCTTCCGCGTTTGACTCTCTGTTTCTCGAAAACAGATTATGAAAACTCGGAGTTCGAGAACGTTTCCCACCAAACGACGGGAGCCTAAGCGGGGCAAGCCTTACGGCGGCAAGCTTTTGAATGATCCTCATACGATTCTGAAGCTTCTTTTCCTGTTTTTTTCATGGCGTTTTCGGAGTGCGAGTTTCTGGAGATTGAGTCCCACGTTCAACATGGATGCACCGATCAGGGTGAGAGTGACGCCGACCCAAAGCTGGGATCGAAAGTTCTTTGCTTGGCAGCGGAGGGTATTGTCGAGAGGGTTTGAACCGGTTGCTGTGCATTCCATGGTGACCTCGCAGGTGGAGACGCGGTAGCTTTTTTCGCTGTCAAGAATACGAGTGCAAGTTTCCTCTTCACGGCCACCAAGACAGCATGCCTGCCCATTGGTGAATTCTGGCAAGAGGAGCTGATTGTTGGTGTTGAACAGGGGATCCGAGAAGGAGTTGCATCCGGAAGCAATGGTGCATGCGGTTGGTGAGCAGAGACTCTCTAGGTAGACGGTGATGTTGTTGACTGGTCGTCCAATGATGGCTTCGATGCTCAAGTTTCTCCTCAACTGACGCTACCCATTGAAACTGGGCACAGTCTGATGCCTTTTTGCATATTTCACCTGTTGTTTTCAAATCAGTATGTGAATGGATGTTTAAGTTGATGGTTTTGGTGAAGATGCTTTTGTGCAAGGAAGCTTACCAGCAGCAACGGTGAATGCACAGACGTTATCAATGCATGCATAGACGGCCACGTTTCCATTCTTTGGCAGCCTGAGGTTGAGAGGCAGACAATCCGAATCCGCAGAGCATGTGATGTTTGTCTTTGCAGGGAAAGCAGAGAGATGAGGAGTAGAGGCCATGGTGACGGGTAGCAAGGAGAAGATGACCATGATGATGCATGACAAGAGGAGAAATCTTGATGATGATGGTGGTGACTGTGATGGTGATGTGATGATGTGGTAGAGATGCAGTACTCCTCCTCCTCTCTTTTTCCCACCACGAAAGTACTAAAGAACATCATCATCCTTTTCATATAGAATAGAGAAATGTATCTTTCTCATTCAACAACACACACTCTCTCTCTATACCAAATACCAAATAAATATACTATTTGCGCAATGATGGCACAGAGTAATAGTAATAGTAATAGTAATAAATAGTAAATAATTAAAACACTCTTGTCTTTATTTGTTATATTAATAAATAATAATTCACCCCCTCTTCCCCAACACAGTCACACAAACTACATTTTATTATTTATTGTTTGTCAAGGCAAATGGAAAGAAAGGAAAACAAGAGGGAGAGAGGGGGTCGATGGCTGAGTGTGTATGAAGCATGTTTTTCGTCATTATTATTATTTTATTATTATTTATTATAATTATTATTTATTATTATTCTATTATTATTATTTATTATTTATTTTATTCTCTATGAATTGTCATCTCGGCATTCGGCCCACTATTGATTACCTATATGAATTAGAGGGTGTCCGATATGCTGGAGTTCTGTGACACTTGATGCTGAAACTTATACCCCTTCATTCTTATATTATTATTCTCATAGGAAGGATTCAAGTTCAACAGAAAGCCACCCGGTCCATCACAAAAGGGCCCGCACATCCCGCCGTCCTAATTCACATCCTCACAACCCTATTGCCTCCGAATCAACCCTCAAAGCGAATGACGAGCCTACCACCTCCTCTTCAGTACCCCGTGCCAACCGACAACCGCAATCAAAATCACCCGTGTACACGGATGCCATCATGGCCATCAAACCCGAATATGTTGCCTTGATCGTGGATCGGAAAAAGAACCATGAATTCCGCAAGTATCGTCTACGACCAACAACAGAGCGACTGTGGCTTTACGAATCATCTCCCGTCCGCGCTATTCGGTGAGCACCACCACATTCTTTTTTCGTATATACTTCATTTTATTCATTCTTGGGGACCAAAACCAAGTTATGTTGCTTGTATCCAATCTCCAAAAGAACCGGGAAATGTCAATGATCCTGGTGGTATTGGAAACGAGGAATTTGATGCCGGGTTAAAATACGTCTAAATTTGGATATCCCGTCGTCGGATTGTTAAAGTTGGGAGAGCAACTTGGAAAAGACCAACTCAAATCAGATTTTGGTATCTCCAACATTCAAGGATACCGTTATGCCACAGAGGACTTGGTGAAAAGATATTCTGTGGAGGAATTGGCCAGGATTTTTTGATACATATGCTACTATATTGCAAACTACTATATTGCAAACTAAACGAAAAAATATATCGGGATGAATACACAATGAGGATTTGATTCCGCTTTCCACATTTACTGATTTAGTTCTTGTCGCCGCTTCATTGGGATATTTTAACCACTTCTTCGACTTTTACCGACACCCGATGAATAACATGGATTGGATGTGATGGTGGGTGGTTACAATTAATCATTAATGAATATTTTATCCTCGATCAAGGTGTTATTGGGATGCGACGCGTCAGAAAAATGCTGGACGACGTATGGCAGGACATTGCTAGGGCCTGACCATGGTTTATATCCGATGCATCTCGTACAGGGTAGGATTCGCAGAGGTAGTTTTTGGACATACAAGATTTCCGACGCGTACACAATATTATTGACCGTTCGCTAAGGTTATTCTCGAGAGGAACAGCTTGCTTGTAATTTTTCAGATATGGCGATGACGAGGCTAGCGAGATTTAGAGTAGGAGTTCTCTCCGTCAACTATTGTTTCGGAACATCTGTTGTCAGCTTGTTTTTCTTTGATGATTTTATGGTGATGTTTTTCTTTTTCTTTTCTTTATATTTTCTCTTTTAAAATGGCTGTGTGATTAACAGTGTAGTGAGGGTCTACGAAAAACTACCTCGTAGTTTCGCCCATGTCGTCCCCGGCGCAAAGAAAGACTAGGTAAGGATGACGGAAAATCAATCAAGTTCTTGCAGGATGATTGGTGAATCGGCAATTGTTGTACCTCAAAACTTTATGAGTGGGAACGTGATAAGGTCGAGGGAGAACGTTTTTTTTTTTTTTTTTTTTTTTTTTTTTTTAGTTGTTTTTTTATTTGAGTGCTTTTAGAAAGGAGTATACGATGTATACAAAGCTCAATGCCATGGAGAATAGAGGGGTAAAATCGGTTTGAAACTCGGAAAACTCCTCACCTTCTAAAAATATACTTGAATAAAACAGCATAAGACATTACACGTGCATTCTAATTATTGAATATATTTCAATAACCCCAGCTCTATTTGTAGGCGAGCAACAAGAGTAAAAATAGGATTTCCATCGGCATACCTTGTCCCATTTCTTTTTAAAAATATCCTTAAACAACCCGTCAACTCCTTACATTACTATTGATGATATAAAAGTATCCGTAAACCCCCATGATAACAAAGATTATGTTCCTTACATTCCATTTTTACCACCTTTTCTATCATATTGAGTTTCCAAACATGGGGAAAAAAAAGAACTTCCAAAAAACAGCAAGAATTATCTAGAAAAGAAAACACCGTCACCCCTATTCGGTACGGTGGAGTACAGCATTATAACCGCCCCACTAAATTCAGAGTCCCTCCTCAACCTGCACCAACACAGTTTCACTATTGACAATTCCTAAAAAATCAAACACCACTCAATGTCCAGAGGTATTAAATCATTATGCACCCATTCTAACTCATTTGCGGCGATATTTCGATGCTTACGACGGCTTTCTGAGTACCAGGAGGTTTTTGAAATTTACGGAAACGGGTGATGAGTTGAATGGGAAGATTCGGTGGAGTTTTGTGAATGATTGGGTGTTGGAATCTTACATACGCCATTGAACGGTTTGCGAGGAATTTACCAAGGATCTTACTTTCTTTAGGGATTCATAAATAATTCTTGTGGTGTTGATGTATGTAGAAGTAATGGATTAAATTAAGAATCACGACAGCTTGTATTTTGGTAATGGAATCATTATACACCCATTCTAACCCAATTTAAGCGATATTTCGAAGCTTACAACCGGTATTTTGAAGCCCAGGAGGTTTTTGAAGTTTACGGGAACGGGTGATGAGTTGAATGGGAACATTCCGTGAAGTTTTTGAATGATTGGGTGTTGGAAACCTCCTACACGCCATTGAACGGTTTGCGAGGAGTTTACCAAGGATCTCACTTACTTTAGGGATTCATTAATGAATCTTGCGGTGTTTCAAGTATTTAAATAGAACGGATCAAATTAAGAATCACGACAGTTTGTATTTTGGATTCTGGATTTGGGGATTGCTGATGATTCTTTAGGTTATTTTTGTTTCGCAACAAAAGCTATTGGTATATGCTTTTATTCGAATCGAAACATTTGATTTACTCAATGCCTATCATGACAGGTGCATTTTTAAATACCTTTTTGGGTCGAAGTTTGACCTTCCTTTCTTCCGATATTGAAGTTTTCGCCGACTGTGATTGCAAAAGCCTTTTTTAAGCAAAAGTCTTTGATTACAGGTATGTTTTTTAGTATATGAAGTAGCTGATTTTTACTTTATTAACTTTGTTGTTTTTTTTCCTACACCAAGTGAAAACGTCTGGCCTAAAGTACGTGCAGTTGACTCTAGTTCCAAAATATGAGCGAACTCTCGTACAGCGTGAAGTTCTCAAAATGTAGGCTTTTCATTTATCATCGAATCATGTCAATCGTGCGTTAACTGTTGAGATTTTATAAATGGATAACGAACAAAGTTTCAAGCAACTTTCGCAAGGTATTTAAAAGGTGGTTTACGAAGCTTTTTCGTTTTCCGTAGGATCATCCCGAGGATCGCCCAGCGAAATTCGGTGTATTTTGTGATTGACCAACCCTCGAAACCGAAATGATTACAGTGTAGTGATTGACGTCGATTTCTGCTTTTGTCAAAACTCCCGTGTCTTTTACCCAACAAAGGATTGGATAGTAAGCACTGAAAAGCCCAATCATTTTCCTTGCTGGAGTCAACTCCGACGACAACTGATTTTTGAACGCGGATCAACTTGGCCCGTCTCTGACTAATTTTTTTTCAAGGTAAGACTTTTCCGAATCGGTCTGAGATTGTAACCTTATGTTTGGGTTGCCTTGACTTTTGGAAAATGGAATACCGGAAGCTGCGAAGGGGGTTTATGGCAACGATAAGTACTGGGAGCAGCTTGTAACCTAACTAATAATAAAAGAAAATCAATCATACGCGAATAGTTTTTAAAATGTTTTGCACACTACGATATCTCGCTACTGGCAAAGTTTGGCAACTCGACCGGTGAGTTTGTATAATGCAATTAAAAAACGGTACTCGCTGTCATTATGGTCAACATGGTTTAAAAGGGGCCAAAAGGTCAAAACAACACCCAAAATTTTTTTTGAACAAGAAAATAACAAACAACTGTTTTGAACACTTCCATGTTCTTTCTCGTAGTCTACGCTGCGCTGGTAGCGTGGATAGCTACGTTGACCATGGCGCTATTCTGGGGCGTCACACCCCAGTCCATCTTCACGTTTTATGCCACCGCCATCGACATCATTGTGGATGGTTTTGTGTGGGCGGTTATTGCCTATATGTGTGAACACTTGTTTTGGAGGGTGAGCTGTTTATTTTCTTTACTAAAGACTTGAGAGTGTTTGAATATCAACTAACACTTTATTTGCATCGTTAGATCTCAAGGTGGTTGCCTGGCTACACCACGACGTTCTCGCTTATGATCAACTCGAGTGAGAGTAAGTTAGCGCTAGATAGTATTATTTTCCTCTTCTCTCCCCATCTCTCTCCACCCAAATCAGCATCCGCAAGCTCGTCTACTTTTCATTCACTATTTGACTTGGGAATCGCTGGGGGGGAAAGGGTTGTCGATCAACCACCCACATCCTCTTGAGCGGAACGAACCCAAGGACATGGAATGTCAGTGTGTTTGTCGGTTGATGCGAGGAGAGTGTCGTTGTAATTTTTCATCAGTCAAAATTTTTCTGTTTTATCCTCCACTCATCATCAAAACAATCCATCCCTCTTCACCCATCAATCAGCCTCTCTCCATCCACAATTATCGTCTCTAACATCAATCCATTCTCACGTTCTAACCCTACTCACTAGTCACCAAACTACGATATTTGCTTACCATCATCTTGGCACTTTTGTACTATCGGCAAGATGATGGCACATTCCACTTTGTCGTCCTCCTCGGCGTTCTGTTGGAAGCTGGCTTCCTTTACGACCTGGTGTCAAGACATCCGCTTTCAAGGCGGATCGCAAGATTTGAGCTATTCAATGTCGTCACCAGAACGATGGCTAAAGCAGAAACTGCTGTCATTTTGACGGCGGTGATGTGTTTTGGTGCAGTGTTTTTTGACGGCAACGGGACGGGGTTTTGCGTGTTGTGGTTTTGTCTTTTGAGTGTCATTACGTTCCTGTTGTGGTGGACTTCGACGGCAAAGGTATGGTAGATTTTTGTATTCTCTCTGTTCTGCTTTCCCTCAAAATCTGGCTGACCTTTGGTATAGACCTCCATCGATTCCACTAGCACGGACTCACAGCCTCTCAAGTCTCAGTCACCTCCTACCATCCCCAAAGCTTTGGTAGCTCCCAACTCGCCCAGTTTATTGCATGACACGTCGGAAATTCCGACACCCACCGCCGCTGATGCCACCGTTGAGTTGAAGCAAACGGTCTCATGCCTTCAGCATGAATCGCGAAACACGCCCAACGAAATTCACGATACCGCGGAAATTCCGAAACACATCGTCCCTGATGCCACTGCCGCGAATGCCATCGCATCTGATGCCGCCGCTGATGCCACCGCTGCTGATAAGACCACTGCGGATGCCGCCGCCGCTGAAAAGACCGTTCAGCTAAATCAAACCATCTCGGAACTTAAGCACGACCTGCGAACCTCGAATCAATCCCTTCAATATGCACAACGACGTGAAGCGCAGCAGGGGAAGCATTACAGGAAAACTATTGCCAACCAACACGCCGAGCTCAAGACGTCGCAGATGAAGGTTGAAAGACTCTCGTATGAGCTGGATGAGAAGACAAAGTCCAACGCCGCTCTTCTTTCGCAGAATGGCCGCTTGGAACGCGATGTCTGGGTTGCGAAGCGGGAGCTGGAGAAGATTGGGAATGCTGGTGGGAAGATTCAGATGGAGGACCTGGACAAACGGGAACAGCTTATTAATGAAAACAGTCAGCTGATTGCCCAAGGAAGAGAGGATAAAGCGAACTTTCAAAGGCAAATATTTGATGCTAAACAGGAGTTGCTCAAAGCGAACATGGTTGCGGTTATTCTCACTGAGGAGAACAAGCGGCTTAAGGCTTTGGAGATGTGTTACGCAAAGGTTGAGGAGATGGAGAAGGAGGTGAAAGATCATGAAATGACGGTGAGGGAGAAGGAGTGGGCTTTGAACACTGATAAGGCGGTGTTGGAAAGTGATAAGACTGTGGTGGAGGCTCGCGTTGAGCAACTTCGCGTTGATCGTCAAAGATTTCTGGCTGAACGTATTACCGTCGGTGAGAGGGAAGTGGTGGTTGCGGCAAAGGAGCGCGCATTGGAGAAGAGTACAGTTCGTTGTGAGACTGAGCGCCAAAGACTTGTCGATTTTGAACGTGACGTGCAGGGTGAACGTGATGCAGTTGCCGCGAGGGAAGTTGCAGTGAAAGCTAGGGAAGACGAGATGGACCTGCGAAATGCTGCAGTGGCCGCTCGGCTAGAGGAAGTGGCAAGACGGGAAGCAGCAGTGTCTGCTCGTGAGGAGGCTATGGCGAGACAAGAACAGGCTGCAGGGGGTCCTGCGGGAAACGCTGAGGCTGCTAGGGTTCCTGATGGGAAACAACACAGGCCGTGAAAGGACGCCAGAGAATGAAACTGTTTGAGGGACAAGGAAAGAAAGAGTCGAGCCGAGCACAAAAAATCGGTGAAGATGGCGGAGGAGATGGAGAAGATGAAAAAAGAGTTGGTAAAACTGAGGAAGGGAAAATCAAAGGAGAGGAGTTGTGTCGGAAGTACCAGTGCAGCCATTGCACCTCCGCAGAGCAGGTGATGGAACCAGAGAGGCTGAGCTTGATTCAGGCCCCCAAGGTACTTTTTTTCTTCTTCATTTTTTTCTCTCTCCTACGTTGAGCTTCGACATTAATTTTAACGGGATGCTTTTATTTTCTAGAAGGTTCAACTTCAAGCTCCGCACCTCGCGCGTCAACTTCCCGACATGGCTCCGATTCAACTCGGCTTTTGAGCAACCGGACAGGCTGAGCTTGATCTCAGGCCCTCAAGGTACTTTTGCTTTTATTTATTTAATTTGTTTCACGCCTGTTCTTTGTTGAGATGCGTTATTAATTTTAACGGGATGCTTCCATTTTTTAGAAGGTTCAACCTCAAGCTCTGCACCTCGCGCATCAACTTCCCGACATGGCTCCGATTTGAATTCGGTGATCCCACTCCTTCAAAGTACTTTTATTTCGTTTTTTTTCTTCTTCTTTCTATTTCACGCTGTTCTTTGTTGAACCTCGTGTTGATTTTAACGGATTTCATTTTCTAGGATCTCACGCCTCAACTTCCCCTCGTGGCATCGAATCAGATTCGGCTCTTGATGAGCCTTCTCACTTCTCTATGACGAGGTATGTTTTGTTGTTGTTTATAGTTCAGGTATTGACTTTGTGTATTAAAGACATTGTTATGGAGGATGCGCCTCTACCGTCCGCAAACACGCACCCGTTCCCCGTTTCCTCCCTAACCGCTGGGTAAATGGAGGTAGGCAATTTGTTTGTGTATTTCGTTTTATCGTTGCTAATAGTACTTTGTAGTTACCTTTAGGCGACCCTCGGTTTCCTCGTTGGGTTTGGACGACATGGAAGATTAAGAAACTGGACGTATTTTTTAATTATTTTTTTGGGAATGTTTTAATAATAAATTATAGTGCCTTTTTTTATTTACTATGGGATAGTCATTATTACATATTGATTCCACTGAGCTTGGGCAAGATGGAGCAATTAAAAACGGAAATATTCCACTGAGGCCACTCAGTTCAAATCAAATACAAAGTGACGTATATTGTGACTCATGCGGGGTAGCAAAATCTCGGAGGTTGGTGGATGTTGGTAGGCTGGACATAAACTCGCGGAAGTCATTCCTTACATTCAAGACGGAATCTTGCGGCGATCAATCTCTGCCAGCTCTTCTTGAGTCAGTTCTTAAATGCGCGTGTAGAAACTAAGAGGTAATAGGAGAAGTAAGTTGTTTTCGAAATGGAGGATGTTGGAGTGAAGTGCTGAGTACTTTGACTAACCTTCGAAGCCCTAGTGATGTGGAATTTTTTGTGATAAGCTTCTTGCGCGATTCGCTATGCTATACTAGGAATCAGTGAAAGTACATTCAGCTGAACAGGAAAGCTTACAATGACTTCGAGCGGAGTTTGTACAGGTCGATGATACTATGGAAGCTTAATGATAGACTACGGCAAGATTTATGATGATTCCAAAGCTTTCGAGAGGGTGCATGGCATAATCCTGGAGTGCCGTAAAAAGAGCATACAGATGGCCGTCGTGAGGACTGCGCCAAAAAGGTTGGTAGGCCAAACGTAATTGATATTGCTAGGATGTTGTATCGAAATGTATTTAAACTTTTTTTCGTTCAACGCCGAATTTGTAAGTGGCATTTTGTCTACAGATTGAGTATCCGCATTCACTGACGTACTGACCGTTGAATCCTGGTCCTTGCAAGCTATGGGAATTAAGATTCGCTAAAGTATTCGTGAGGGTTTTCATGTGAGGTTTGGATGGGTACTAAAACCCGACGGCCCTGTGAATCATGTACTCGATTCTAGCTTGTATGCAATGCATCATCATTAGATTTCGCGGATCCTCCAGTTATTTAGTTTTAAAGTGCTTCAAAATATTATCTAATCAATTTCTAGTCGTTTTTACTTTAATATCATTGATGAGGACGGCTGCTTGAACGGTTTGCATCATAGCTATGCCGTCCTCTTTGAGAAATATAAATATTATCGTATTTTTTTGCATCATACTCGTAAAGCTGAAGTATATCTAACATTTAATGATCTGATGGTTTATCTAACGCTTCGCAAGGACATTTATTCCTCATTATTTCAAGTTGAAAGAGGATATTTTTTGAAATCATGGTTATTTGACAGATCTACAGGATTTCGCCACAGACGTTGCTTCGCATAGAAAGATTTATGTTCCGGAAACGTTATTCCATGATCTATATATCCCATGGTTTTAGTTTTTCATTTGGATTTGAATAATGTGTGATGTCATTATTAGGTCAACTTTGTGTGAAGATTCGGTGGTTTTGTGCATGCGACGAGATGATACTACGTTATAAGTACGAGGTATGTTGTCATCTTTTAATTAAATCACGATGGTATGTCTTAAGATAATTTCGAATTGGTTCTTCAAAGATCTTTACAGACCACGAACATATGTCGGGGGCGGTGCGCATAGTTTATTGCAAAGGTTCTTAGTACGGCAAAACATTTGTTAATTTGCTAAAGAGTCTGGCACAACTATCCAGTGTGTATATGGCATCCCACCGGTTGGTATTATGAGAGATCTTCAAAGCTGCTCCCCTCAATTGTCAGCGAAGTCACCAAAGTGTCTACAACTTTTGTCACGGAGACGGCAGGATTTTGGCTGATACCTTAGTCATCGTCACAACTCCAATCACGTTATTCTTTGCTGAATACATAGCGATTATCACTCGGCACTCCGCAGTTTCTGATTTTTTCGTCTTTTAATTAATAGACTTTTTTAGATGTGGACGAGATCTGCTTTCCTTTTTAGGAAAAGTACACTTCTGGGACTGTGACAAAAAACAGGTTGGTGGACATCGCATACCTCTAGAGAAAGAACCCTTTGATCCCAGCGTTATTAGGGATATCTCACCCCCCACCATGATTTTAGTGGAAGTTAAGCTGAATTTGTAGATTTTCAAAATCTCAGAACTATATAAATGTTTTGACTTTGATGTTTTTGTGCGGTCCTTTGATTTCAAGTGATTCGGAAGACTTATTTTTTTTCGCTCATACACAGTGGTTGGAGTTGATTTCAAAATCCGTCAACATAAAAAATTTTGTCACGGAAAAAATAATTGTTTGATAAGTTCATCACCAAAACATGAACCGATACTTCACATATGCCCTCTGGGCTATGTGGATACTCGTTCTGCTCATGCTCTACAGGCTTAGAGCATTTGACTTTGAGAGTATTCCTTACTCCAATAACTCACTATTCAAAACTACATTGACTCTCGTTGCCATTTCGTGTGTCCTGCTTAGGGTCTTTTACAAGGTTTGTTTTGTTGACCTCTGCACACCTCGACCTAACCAAATTTCAACAGTTCCTCTTTTATGCATTCCAAACATGTTGGGGTAGGCAGAGCGAGGAACCTTGCGAAATTCGCGCACATCAAGCTAGTCTCATTGAGACGACGACCATTTCGACTGTAGAACATCAGCCCCTTCAAGATGGTGTTGCAGTGCCTTCTGAAATCCAATCAAGCGCCGATACCAACCCTGCGTCGGAAATCCTTCCCACATTAATAATGTTGGAAAAGCAGAAGAAGTTGAGTGGGCCTAAGGGAATCATTAGTCAGTTACTACAAAAAGGTAATTATTAAAAGATATATTGGTTTTTTACTTTCTATCATGCTAACCAACCGTCCATAGTCGATTTCGAGTGCTCATTTCAAATTGCTGACTCAATTCCCGAGATCCCACTGAACGCTGATGCAGACATTGTGAGCGCGGCAACTGCTCAAGAGACCGCATTTCGATCTAAGTTAAATCCCGAAAACCAGAAGATAGCGGTGTTCCTTCAAGGTGATATTACTATAGACCTCTTTTAAAGCTCTTCATTCTTATTCATCATACTTTCCAACTAAAAAAAGTAGACAACTTCCTCAGCGACGTCGACAAGTTCCTAAAAACATCGCTTCCCCATGGCAGGCCTACGGGCGCACTTCTAAGCGCTAAGGCAATTACGAAGATGGAGATGATCAAGGCACTCAGGGATGCCGCAAGGTCGGAGATTAGTCTCATATGGAAGATGAATTCTATGATGCCGACCAACTTCGCGGAACTGATTAATCGAAGCCACAAGTCAATGGCGAAAATGACATCTGATGTTGATCTGGCGCGTCCAGGAGATATCATGGGACCAATAATGCCAATTAAGGCCGTTTTGACAGGCCTCCAAGGAGGTAACCTTGACGCAGCAGATGACTTGGAACAAAGTGGGCCGAAGAGAATCATTATTCAGTTAATACAAAAAGGTAGTAATTTAAAGTTTTATTTATTTTTAACTTTCTATCATGCTAACCAACCGTCCATAGTCGATTCAGAGTGCTCATTTCAAACCGCTGACTCGATTCCCGAGATCCCACTGAACGCTGATGCAGCCATTGTGAGCGCGGAAACTGCTGCTCTGAGAGTTTTGCAGAGCGAAAAGAACGAGTTGACAGACACCTGCACCCAGCTTCGAGAAGAACGGGATTCACTTCAAAGACAGACCATACTCCTGGAGCAAGCCTTTGACCGCACCGAAAAGAGACTAGAGGAGCTCCATGTCACGCAAAATAAGCGCTTGTGCGAAAATGAGGCGGAGTTGGCTAGGAAGGATGAGATGACATCGTTCCTTCAACAGCAGCTGGCAGACGTTAATGTGGCGTTCAAGGCTTCGAAGGTTGAGAAAGATGAGGTCTACTTTAAGAATATCCGTCTTCAAGAACAAATCGATTCAGAAGCTCAGCGCAACCAGTCTCTTGAGCAGGAGGTGAGAGGTCTCCGCAATGGCGACACCATTTCCAAGCTCCAGCAAGACTTGGAGCGGAACACAGCCATCCTGAACGAGAGTACTCAGACAGCCCGGCGTTACAAAGAGGGGTTGCTGCAAGAGATCCAAGGGCGTGATGAAGAGCTTTCCCGCGTTCAGCTTGAGGTCCATAAGGTTACGAGGATTAGCAACGACCACGCCAATGCACATGCAAAGGCGTTAGTGGATATTGAGTCTCGCGACAAGACTATTCGTGAGCTGCAATTGGAAGCGCGAGGACGCTCTGAGGATGCCAAAACTCACCAAGCGATTCTTGAAGCCCTGAGCCAATGCCAGGAAGAAATTGAAGGACTTAGCAATGCTCTTGAGAAGGAAAGGGGCAAAAATGAAGCACTCTCTGAAATCGAGACCGCACTCAGCACACGCCTCAAGGATGCCAACTCTGTCATCGCCACCACCAACACTCGCCTTCAAGAACTTGAGCTTAGCTTCACAAACATGAGTGCACGTCTCCAAGAAGCCGAGAGTTTCAGTAATACTGCCAACACACTTCTCCAGGAAACCAAGAACGCCGCCACCACCCATGATGCCTCTTTGAATGAAGCTGACAATCATGCAGCAGTTGTTGAGGCTTTGGAGGCTCGCACGCTTGAGCGTGATGTATTGATAAGCGAGAACATTGCCCTCAAGGCTTCCCTTCAGACAGCGGAGAGGGAGAGGGCGGAGAAGATTAACGAGGCTGATGCTTGTCGTCGGGAAACCGAGATAACTGTGACGCACTTTAGAGCTAGTCTCGAGGAGGCCAACTCCGTCATTGCCACCACCAACGCTCGTGTTGAAAATTCCGAGCACTTTGTCGCCACCATGCTTGCGCACGCCGCCGCAGCCAGGCTGCTTCGGTGAAAGAAATTACTGACCGTCATACTGCGGCTACCCAGGCTTTGGAGGCTTGTAGGCTTGAGCGTGATGGGCTTATCAACGAGAACCTGGCCCTCAAAGCTTCCCTTCAGCAAGTGGAAACCGAGAAGACGGAGAAGATCAACAAGGTTGATGACTCGTCGTTGGGAAAACGAGCTTGCTGTGACGCATTATAGAGCTAGTCTCGAGGAGGCTAACTCTGTCATTGTCACCACCAACGCTCGCATTGAAAGATTTGAGCGCGATGCCGCCAACATGCGTGCACGTCTCCAAGCTGCTGAAAGTTCCAGTAATACTGCAACAAGCTATTGCAGGAAGCGCAGAACGCCGCGCAGCCCAGGCTGCTTCTGTGAAAGAAATTACTGACCGTCATAGTGCGGCTGCCCAGGCTTTGGAGGCTTGTAGGCTTGAGCGTGATGGGCTTACCAACGAGAACCTGGCCCTCAAAGCTTCCCTTCAGCAAGCGGAAACTGAGAAGGTCAGCGAGGCTGATGCTCGTCTTCGGGAAACCGAGATTACTGTGACGCACCTCAAGGCTCGTCTTGAGGAGGCTGATTCCGTGATTGCCTCCACCAGCGCTCGCCTTCAAGAATCCAACGCCAAAGAAACAGTGGAGGGTTTGCGTACAAGATTGGCGGGATCTACGGGTATCCAAAGTACCGGTAACCCTGCAGAGTTGAATGAAATAAAGCGAATCCATGCGGCCCAAGTTAATCGAATCAAGTCCGCAAACGCCAAAGAAGTGAAGGGCCTTACTGAAGAATGCCGCCAGCTTTATCGTGCGAACCAAGAGAAAAAGGAGGTTATTAAGAGAATCACTACTAATCTCACTGCAATCAATGCTGCTTTGAGCAACGACTTCGGGATGCGTGGAACAACAAAAAGTAAGTTGATTGAATGCTAGTTTGTTGTCCTTAACTTTATTATGTTGATGTTTTTCAGGAGCAGAACTTGCGCTTGAGTATAGTTCGTTGGTTTCGTGGGATATCGTGTTTTCGAAGTTATTGGTAACGATTCGGACGGTAAGAAGGCTGTTTTTCTTATAGAAATAACAAAAAAGGTGTACTAAATCTGCATGGGTGATAGATGTCAGAAGCGAAGCAAGCTCAGATTTTTCTTCTGCGGCCGGCGATATTGAATCAGATCACGAATCCCCACCCATTGACTCTGAAATGAACGACGCAAACCCTTCCGCTTCTTTGAGTACCATGGCACCGCACGATTCTCCCAACACGTCAATGGCCACATTGACAGCAACCTTTGCCTCTAGCCTTGACTTCGTGACAGAGGCAGTTGACCCAATTAACGGAACCGCTTCGGCCTCCAGACTTTCATTTGTACGGGTTCCAAAAACCTCTGACCATCTTGTCAAGAATCCTACGGATACCTCCGCTCGCTCCAGTATTTCTCACCCAGAAGTTTTACAAGGCCGCTTCCCATCCGCAAACACAGCAGGGATGAGGATGATTCTGATGATGGAGACTGTAAGAATCTGAATCATGTCTATCTTTGTTTTACATACCTACATATTAAGATCATGTGACTAATCCCTTTTTTATATGCACAAGCTACGCGCAATGAGCAACGCGTCATCGCGCGTCGAGGAAACAAGCGCTTCTGTGACGAATTTAGTATTGAATCCCTCCTTGCTGAAGGCCCCAGAATCGTCATCCCTGACCCACCCAACACCTCCGTCGCCATGGCTGCTGCCGCCGACTCTGCAGGCGCCATGGACAGCATTTTCCAGGATGGGAACGGTAAGTTTTATTGACTCCATTACCAAGCTAATGCTTCTGTATTTCCCTTGCAGATGTTTAGTGGCTTGCACTCAATGAATGTGTTGTAATTTGTGTATTTCGGACTCGTTGTATTTTTGTTCTAACTAATTGAACATTTGAGAACGGCTAATATTTAAAGATATTTACTACATACTTTACAATTATAATTTAAAGGGATGCGATGCATTTAACTTCTAGCTAAAAAACCGCAAGATATTTATTGATACTTAAAGCAAGTCCCGTCTCATGGTTTTGAAAAGCTTCAATCTTAATGTTCTTCGCACAGTATATCATGTGAGATGAGATGGGATACAATTCAATGGGTCTATCCCTGAAAACATCAGGTATAGCAGTAGTAATCTTAATACTGAGCATACATATCTTTTTCTTACAGTTGGTGTCTTTTAAACACTGCAGATACGTCAGCGTAATTAGTAGAAGACCAATGAGCCACACAATACAATGCGTATAAAGGTGACCTGCTTTTGTTGTTTCTATTGAGCATACATAATTTTCAACGTGTCCTAATACATATTCCTCGTTCTGTTGTAGGGCGACACATGTCCTTATCAAAACCAATCAAAACTAGCAGCGTACAATGTGATCTTCTCTTGACCCATCCCTCCCTACCTAGCTTCGACAAGGGGGTAGGGGAGAAGAGTAAAGGAGTTGCTCCAGCAGAGCAGTCCACAGAGACCTAGGGACAGGATGTACTCCTGAATCTAAGTGATGTTAATGTTGTTTGGCGATGGTGTGGGTGAGTGATCGCGAGATTCTGCTTATTTAAGGGAGAAGGGAACGTGTTTAGTATCTTCATTATCGACTTACCTTGCTTCTAAACCAATATCAGCACCAGATCGTCTCCAGGCGATCGGGATGGCTATAAGTCTCCATGCCACCCTACTATGGCACCTTTTGGAACATGGGCTCTCGTTTGCCTCTCAGAGCTTAGAACAGGGTAACCTCACTCATTGCCTGCCGTTAGCGCCTGATCATGGGTCGGAGAGCACCAGAGGTGGAATGTAGCTGACCAAGCCTTGACTAAAGGACACTGTGAATGAGGAGGGGTTCCATCACAGCCTTCCGTCTCAAACGGCCAGATTGCAGCTTCACCAGGTGGTAAGGGGGCAGAGGGGTCGACTTTCATCCAACTAAGAGTGAAGGGGAGATCACGCCGCGAGGCCACGCGCGTGGTGATAGAGGATGCGGGATCAACTCAATATCAACTACTTAATTCAACAGCTACAAATTAAATCAAGAAATCTCTCATATTAAAGTAATACACAAAATACAAATAAATAATAGACACAACATATGCACACACACATAAATGGCACATATGCGCGCCACCTCCTTCAATAAAAACCCTATAAACGTGTGGAAAAGTATATATGAAAACCCAAAGGGAAAAGAAGGGAGGATTCAATATGACGCGTAAATATACACGTCAACGCGGCATATAACGGAACTCAACGGACTTAGACAAAATGTCCTTATGAGCCATAGGCCATGTGAATAATGTAATTCTTCACAATACAACCTGGGTCAAGACTCAGTTGCAGCGGTGTTCGCAGTTCGTCAAGGGAAGTTGAGTTTCCTCAGTGGGGGAGCAATCCACTACTTGTATGAGGGGTGGGGTCTGGACAATTTGATGATTGAAGATATTTTACTGCAACCTCCGCACCAGGCCCAATTTCACTATGTTGCTGTACCGCAGGCACAGGGGAGGGTCGCACTTGCTGGTGTCTTTGGCATGGGCCGCTTTTGGCAGGAGCCGTCCAGGTTGTCTGCCAGTGCACGGGTTTTGCCACACTGCATCCTTGCGTGTTGGCCGGGTGTCCACGTTGCATGCTAGCGCGTGGGGTTTGCCCCACTGTATGCTTGGGTGCTGGCCAGGAATTCTGCATTGTATGCTTGCGCGGAAGTTGTTGATTGCTGCGTACATCAGTTTGGAGCGGGCAGGAACTACTGTTTTTTCTTTTCTTGTTGTGATATAAAATATATGTTGGATTACCTTATGCTTTGCCGGTACATTTTCTGATTGTGCTGGACAGCCCCAACTCCCATACATTCAAAACACATACTTTTGCATACTCATTACACACATATCCACTGCTACTATCAACCCCATCACACACTATCACCCCATCGACCAATCCCGGCACATCTCCACCATTAGAAATGGATGGCGTCCACAATTGTGAATCGGCGGGGATGGAAGGGGGCGGAAGTGAAGAAGAGGTAGATACTGCAGGGAACATATGTGATCAGAGTACCACAGAGTGTGATGAGGGAGGGGAACCACAAGAAAAAAACCAAAAAAAAATAGACTTTAATGTGTTTGGTACTTTTGCAAAAAATGGTCCACCTATGAAGTAACTTCCGCAGGTTCTACCAAAAAAAGTTAGAGGAGACGACCGCCTTTAATAAAAACTTTTTACTTGTCATTAATAAATAACTACGTACGGATATGTAATTACGTGCTTAGCGGGTAGATTTTTGACGAAAATACCCCTTAATAAACACTTTTAACTTGTTATGAAAAACTCATCATGAAATAAAAAAAAATACATACAAATATGTAATTACGTGATAATCGGGTGGATTTTTGACGTGATAGCGGGGTAGATTTTTCATGAAACAAAACCCCTAATAAAAACTCTTTACTCGTTTTGAAATAAAAAATATACAGATATGTAATTACCTTGAGCTTAGCGGGTAAATTTAATGATAGTGCTTGATAACCTTGGTCAGAAGTATATTTTCGAGATCGTGCAGACTAGATAGAGAAGGACAATGCTCCTGACCAAGACACTGCAGAGACCTATCTTGGTCGGTATCCGTAATAATTAGATATGAGAGAGAAGATTAGAGGGTGAAGATGGTGAGATAAAGAAGCGCTAGTGAAAATCCATGGTGACGGACGAAGCAGATGATGTCTTGACGTTGGAGTTGAAGGATATGAAGATGGTGATGATGAGGATGAGGGTGATGAGGATGGTGGTGGTGGTGGTGGTACTGATGATGACGATGACATTGTGTTGGACAGTAGTAGTATGAGTAAGC
This sequence comes from Chytridium lagenaria, assembly GCA_025449115.1. Classification (NCBI taxonomy): domain Eukaryota; kingdom Fungi; phylum Chytridiomycota; class Chytridiomycetes; order Chytridiales; family Chytridiaceae; genus Chytridium; species Chytridium lagenaria. The sequence continues at coordinate 26,600 of JAHLKC010000210.1, forward strand.
GAGGGGTGTTCTGGTGCTGCAGCGAGAGCACAGAGTAAATCAGAATGTTGTACGCATGCAAGTTTAAACTGACCTGATGTGCAAGTTTGGAAGTTAAGGCCGTGAAGATTATGCGTTCGGGGGTGAGAGTTTGAATGGATGGATGGATCGATGGATGCTGATGAAGTTATATGAATTAAGAAATTGGTGTAACTTGTGTTTAAATTCAAATAAAATATTTCAGAAAGAGTCATACTTGCTGACAATTCTATAGATATGAAATTGTCAGAACATCGTGCTCTGACTGACAATTTCTGCATCGAGTGACTCACCAAAAGACTCACGATGGGCGGGGGAAAGAGGTATAAAGAGCGAACGAGGTGCCTGCGCTGCCCTCTTTCCAGACAGTATTACGATCAAAGCAAAACTTTATATATTAAGCTATCTCATTACCTTGAACACACGCACCTTGCACAACTACATAGCACCCTCTCGTTAACACTACAATGGTCGTCGAAGGAAGCATCCAGACTCAGCAGATCTTATCAAGGTATGGTTTTCGCTCGACAAATAGACGCAACCACCATTTTTCATAACTCTCATTTTAAAACTTTTTACTCCTCCACGCATTTAAACAGAACCACCGACAAGGCCCCAAACCATCAAGAAGCCGTGTTGGACCGTCACGAAGCCCTCCTCTTAGAACAACAGAAGAAGATGCTTCAACAACTTCAAGACATTGAGTCAAAGATCCAGACAGCGCGTTTGGCTCGTGAAGCTCTTCTAAGGGAAAAGAGTGAGAAAGCGCATGAGTCAAAGGTTGAGGAAGTTGCGAGACGACGGGAGTCTTTGGAGAAGGATAAAATGGAAGAGGTGATGTGGGAGATCGGAAGGGAGGAGATGGGAGAGGTGGGAGTATTGGAGAGAAAAGAAAAGGCTTTGGAAGAGAAGAGACAACGCGCGAGGCGGAGTCTTGATGATGTTTCTGGTGAGTTCATATATTGTTTCTTGTCAATGTCGTCTGTCTTTATTTCCTAGACTGACTCAACATCTCTCTCTTCACCAGCCGGTAAAGCACGCGCAGAGATGCGCGAAGCCATACGCTCTTCCGTCGTGACTCTCGAAGAACAGGAGCATGAGCTCAAGGAAGACATTGCACGCGACCGCAAAGACTCTCGCATCGACCTTGTGCGTCAGAGTCAACCGCATCTCCAAAACTTCCAAGAGCCCTCCGTCGTCTCCGAGATCATTTAATCCAGTCCTTGAATTATCACTCCACCATATCTTCATCATTTATCACTGCATGACTTTGTATACCTCCCTAAGCCAACAACCCGACCAAAGCCTCGTATCTCTACACATTCATTTGGCACCTTTGTAGTACTTCTTCTTCCCGGCGAGTCGGTTTCTTCTCCCAAGCAAATGCACGTCACTTGTATAGCTTTCTGTTTGACATAACCCTTTCACCCATAACTATTATTCATCACCGTAAGAGCTCCCTCCTTTATTTCGGGAGTATGGAGCAAGATGTACTCTTTTAGCCGAAGCAAAAATAAACAAACTCTTCGAAGTGGGCAGACAACACTGGTTATTTCTGTTGACGCAATTAAATAAATATCGTCTCCAATTCTATTATTTCATATAGAAAAACCGCCAATTTATTTCACACCGTTTCGAACAAATTCCTCATATACTCTAAACTATACTGCGGAAAAGCCTCTTCGGATCATCAACCCACCTCCCAACCTCATCAAACACAACCCCAACATCCTTTCCCATCTCCTTCATCCTCCGATACGATAGTAAATAGTCAACACTTTGTTCCCTCAAATAATTATAAGCTCCTTCCTTCACATATAGACTTTTCGACACTTTTGAACCCGCCCAATCTACAATTTGAGGAGAATAAACAGTCACCGGAAACGCATCTTCTCCATCAAATATCCCAGCCCTCCTTCGACACCCTTTAATCAACCGTGTAAATGGCGCGAGATGAAGCTGTTCCTGAAATAACCCCGCATAATCCGTCCCTGTCACCCTCACATGTCTAGCCCCACCTTCGCACGCCCAAATCAAGCTCCTCATCAAATTCCTCAACGGCGTGTTGTACTCTAACTTTTTTAAATCCTCTACCTTCGCCAACGTTATCGCATGATACCCATGTTCGACGCAAAAAAAGTCCACAGTCGTATCCGTGTATCGGTTTTGAAGACCATGCTTATCGGATTTCCCACAAACAGGGCACGCAACCCGCAAAGCAAGTCGATGGGTCTCTGGTGCGAGAATTCGTGCGATTTCTTCACGGTTCGCAAGAATTTCCGAAATGACCGCGCCAATGACGGGTGAAGCGTTTAAATCAGTCTGATACGTTTCTTTAAAAGGTACATTGTTCGAACGCTCTGAAAACAACGAGAGGAGTTCACGATAGTCGTTGATGAATTGATGCATGTGGCCGGTGGCGCGAAGGGATTTTTGATAGCCGTTTGGAACAACTGTGGTGGAGTCGGGCGCGGTTTCGACGAGATCGAGGTTAATGGATACGTTTAATCTGTCGTCTAACTTTGTATAAGTTTAATGAAAACAAGAGGACTCACTGCAAAGCTTCCGCATCCTGTTTGCGATATGGAAGGCTAACGCAAAAGTCACGAGTGTACCGACATGTGGTGAATTGTTGGGTTGGGCGCCAATGTGGATCACTAATTCTTTTACAGGAAGTGATGAGGATGTATCTATAGAGTCGACTCGCTTGATGGCGTCGCTTAATCCTGCGTATTGGAGCAGTGCAGGAATGAACTCCTTTTTGTAGACATAGGAGTTTCCACCAAGTGGATCGTGAACCATGCTGTCATGACGCATGAATTGGTTATACGTCTCGCTGGTGATATTGTGCAGAGGTGGGGCGCTGGATCCAAAGAGGCGAGGACGGTGTGTCGTAAGGTAGAATGGACCGTGTATTTTCGTATCCTGCTCAAGCGATGCATTCCTTCCAAGGAAACTAATGGATACTAATGTAATCTTGTGAATTGATCCCGAATACGCCCATTCTGACTGCCGTATAAATGTGTTGTGGGAAGTGAAAGGGGTGTGATGTGATCATGAAGGGCTGTTGATGAGACTTTTTTTGATGGGACTGTGCAGGAGCTGTCAAAGACCGCATGAAGCTGACTCCACAGGAATCAACCGCCTCGAGACGCACTCTGATCCATCCAAGCTTTCCACCAGTTAAGGCGCACTCCTCTCAGATCTCACACTTTTATCAAGCAGGTGTAATATACTTTTTTACTCCCGTCTCCTTTAATTGCTCACGCATCACTTCACAAACTCAAACAGGCGCAGCAGCATCTACATCCATGATTTATAACAATATAAAGGATCGTTTTCCGTTATGACTCCTTATCTAATGAAGTTTATAACCCTTTCGATCGGTTTGATGCCAGGCGATTTTGGTTTTTGGGTCGGAGAGAATTTTTTTTTTGGTCTTGAAGGTCAAGTCAAAGTTACGGAATAACGTTTGCTTTCGCAAGTCGGAGTTATGAAACTGATGGTTGGGGCTGCGGCATTTTGTCGCATGAAGATTCGCTTCTAGGATGAATGAAGATGACCTTTCCAGCGGGTGCAGCGTGGGCTATATGCATAAATCAGAAAGATCATCGCGATAATCGGAAAGATTAGGAAAGATGCTACAAGGTCTTTTGGGGCTATATGCACAGTTCGATGTTGCGTTGGCGTCTCAAGGGACTTTTTAAAATCTTGGTCGAAAATATATATGATCAGCTTAAGCTGACCTCTTCACTTACCGAATATCAGCACCCGTCTTTCAAAATACACCTGCAGCTAAAAACAATCATCAGCTCTCCCTTAGCCATATAATTTAGCCCGTCTCTACTGTCCGTCCTGGTTTCCTCAAAGTTCAAATCAGCTTCACATCATCGCATTAATTTTATTCCCTATAAGTCGCTCATGTCCTAGGTACGGGAGACTAGCAGACGAATATTGCAGACACCGTGTACAGCTGAAGGGGAAAAAAAATAAATAAAAAATAGTCTTCGTGAATGACGATAGTTCGTATGTTACGACATGGCTATAGCATCGTTGTCTCAAGAGCCGCATGGCACATGTATGAATGGATATTATGTAGAAATAGCTACCCTGCTTTGCCTCAACTATGAGAGCCAGCATTCCTTTTTTGAAGCATTTTTTAATTATTTTAATTGTACATAGTTTGAGATGGAAAGGGTGTAGGATAAAATAAAGAATCATGTGAAGCAGAGTACAAAAAAACTCTCACAGCACACAAGGACTAACCAACATTCTCGCGTGTAGAGTGATAACACAATCAAAAGAACCAAACAAAAAAAATAAAAAAAACAACGGGATGCAATTCTTGTTCGGAGTCTGTGCGAACAATAGTATTAAAAATGGCCAAGAACACATGTGTGGGAATCAATACTTACGTTAACGAAAGAGTAGATTGTGTACATATTATATCAATTACTCGATATCATCCGCAGTGAGCAAAGATGCCACTGAAGGACGCCCAAAAACACTACAGTAAGGTGGGCATCAGCATCAACGGAACAAATACACCCAATAACTTACCACCATTTGCCCAGCGGTTAGGCATTGAAAACGGACGCGGTGCATTATTGATCAAGGGAGAAGCGTGGTTGATAGCCAAAGGGGTTTGTTGAGGCGCGTAAGTAGGGACGTCCTCCATTTCTGTTATGATCTTACGTTAATAATGTCAAAAAAAAAATATTAAGACCAAAATCAACAAACCCTCGTCACAGCGTTGGTTGGTAAATCCCCCAAAAACACTGTTTGATCTGCCGCCAAATCCGCTACTGGCAACGGAAGTGCTGGGGGATCCGCCGAAAATGGACGTTGGGGAAACTGCCAAAAGCTGCGCTTGACCCGGCTTCTGCAAGAGGAGCGCAAGGTTGGAATCCTTGCGTGGGAGCAGCATGCCAGAATGGCGCGTCTTAAAAAAAGTATTAGTTTTTAGTTATGGAAAAATGGAAAGTTCAAGGTTAAAGCCTCTAATAAAAATCTGAGCTAGAAAAGAGACACTACTAAAGAGCTGAATGCCAGAGGTTGTGGACCCTGCGTGTCCACATCCATCGGTCTTCCGCAGACGGCGCAATCTCTTCATAGTTGTAACCAGCACCACTCCCCCCAAACCCCACCTACCAACCCCCTCCACGATACTCCTCAATCTCCGTTATCCTCCCTCAATTTCTGCATCTCCCTTTGCATCTCCTGAACCTTCTGCTCCTCCCTCAAAACCTTATCAGACTCCTCTTTCAAAAGCCTTTCAGACTCTTGCATCTTTCGTTCGGCCTCAGCCTTATCCTCTCCCACACTCACTTCATCACACTGAGTTCCTCCCATCATGAGCAAGCTTGGCCTCCCGCTCGGTCAGCTCTGCTTGCTGAGCGGAAATTGCAGTCTCTTTTCTCGTCACGTCGTTTTTCTGCGCATCCAACCGGCTTCCTTCTTGCCAGATCATCTCTCTCCGCTGCAATAGCGGCTTCACTCATTGCCATCGTGTTCTTTCAGCTGTAATCGCGGCCTCCCTCATCACAAGCTCATCTTGTGAGCTTGAAGCCCACGTTGACTCGCACGTAGCCGCTCATTCTCCTCCACATACTGTTTCCCAAAGCCTTCAGCCGCTTATTCTCTTCCGTGAGAATACAGCTTCCATCCTCGCGTTCATCAACTCAGTATTGGCATCCATGAGCTGCCTCTGAAGGCTCCCCGCATCCTCCATCCCCTTGTAATCAACTCTCTGTTCTCAATAACAAGCCTCGCACGTTCCTCCACATCCTGCAACACGACCGTCTCACCAGAGGCCCCAGCCTTCTCCAACTCCCTCTTCGCAACCCATAGATCAAATTCCAAGTGTCCTGATCGCTTGATGTATTGTTCTGAGAGCTCTGTCTTTTCTTGCAGTTGGTAGGTGAGGTTCTCCACGCGGATCTGTGTATTCTTGAGAGCAGTGGATTTAGCGTGTATGGATTTCTTAAGATGTGTCGTTTGCTGTATTTCACGCTGTTGCGTGTGTTGGAGACATCTCCAAAGGTCTTCATTGTCGTAACGGAGCTTGGCGATGGTCTGCTCTTCCCGTGTACGGCCAATAGGTGTTTGCGTTTCTGATGTTTTGAAAAGTTCCTTGTTTGTGGTTTCTAAAACTTGTGGGACATCAAGAGGTTGCGACACTGGAGGTGGAAGAGTAGCGTCAACGGACTGCGACTTGGTGGAAGTGGGAAGGGTTTCAGCCTATACCAAACGTTATGAGGAAATTAGGCAAAGTAGGGCAGTTAGCCCCAACGAACCTTTGAAGCCGTTGTCTTTACAAAACACCACCACAACAATCCCACAGCAACGCTAAACACCAAACCTCGAACCACAAAGTCCTATCCCCACATACTCGAGGATCAAGTCGATAAGGCACGCCATCATGATGACAGTAACGTCTGTTGTCATCACGCAGTAAACGAAAATAAAATAAAATGGAGAACAACATGGGCTGTGCCTGAATAGAAGAGCAGGGATTTACGTGATTTGACCAATGTCAAAGAAAGAGCAGGAACGTCGACCTCTAGTGTTTAATTTGAGAAAAGCTGAGCGAACAATGAATATGATTAAAACCATGTATGTATTCGAGTCATTACCGAAATAACAATATGGTGGAAGAGAACAAGGGCATAACAAGTAAAAATGATGAATTTGCGGCGACGGGGCATTAACACGCATATTATGGGAGGAGCAGAGCGTCAGTGTTAGGATACGTCTGAGAAGGCATCAAAAAGGAAACAACCCCCCAATGAAGAAAACTAAGAATAATCAAGATCACGACAAAACAAAACCCATACTCCCCAGAACAAAACTCTCCAAAAGAAAAAAAATTCCCTTATCACACAATCCTAGTCACAAATCGCCAATAACCCCTGCAAATACCCACAATTTTATGCGCCACTTCCAACCTCTCATACTCTCCATTCCGTCTCTCAAGTTCCCCCCTCAACCCCACAACCTCCTCCACAGCCCGTTCATAAGCAACCTTCCAATCCACTTCGCCTCCAGAGTTTCCAGCCGTCGCCTCAGCCGCGACCGCGACCGACGAGAAAGCAAAAGAGCGTTCAGCCTCTCGTCGTCTCAAAGCGTCATTCTCAGCTTCAAGGGTGACAATCCGGTGGAACATGGCGTCGAGTAGGTTCTTTGTGGTCCAGAGTTGGGATTCGAGAGAGATGGAGGTGAGAGCATCGTACGGGGTTGTTGTTGTTGCGGCTGTTGCTGTTGCTGTTTGCTGTTGAAGAGGTTGTTGGAGTTGCTGAGGGAGGTGTGGAGGGGTTGAGTTGCTAACGGAGGTAGGAGCTTTAGAGAAGAAGGATGGGGCAGATGGAAAGAATGCGGGTTGGTTAACGTCAAGCCCTTGCGCGGCTTGATGGCTAAGAATATGGTTGTTTGGGTAAAATGAGTTTCCTAAGGGCGATAAGGAGGGTCCACGCATGAGCGAAGGTTGCTGTTGAGGTAAATTCTTATCCTCAGATTGATTGATGAGACGTTGCTTCAGGCGATGCTTCCTCCAATTCACTGTCAGCAGCAGTTTGATCGCTACCAACAGAAGAAGAGAGGTTGTTGCCATTCTCGCCGATATTTATAGGGAGATGTGAAAGCGAGAGAGGAGAAGACGAAGTGGCGCGAGTGACTTCGTGTGTAGAAAAGATAGGCGGAACGCTGCTAGTGTTGTTAATGTTGACGTTGTTGTTATTGTTATTGTTGTTTAAGGCGAACGCGTCATTGACGTTCACCATGTCCGCCATGATGGGCGGGGATGCGTAAGGAGGTTGAGAGGGTAAAGGAAGAACGGTCTTATTTTCAAAGACGTCTGCGTAGCTGGTGTGATGAGGAATGACGGGTATTTCTGGTTGCAGAGGGACAGGGAAGCCTGGGAACTGGATGATGGAGTTGAAAGAAAGAGAGGAAGGGATGACGGCAGCGGGACGTCCGGTTGAAGCTTGAGTGACAACGGACGGAGGTGCATTACTGGAAAGAGAGGCCGCCGCACCCTTTCTTGAAAAGATAGCGGTAAAGTTGGTGGTAGAGTTCATTTCCTCCAAACATGCGTGGGCGGTGATGACATCTTTGAAGTGAACCAGACATGATGAATGGTAAAAAACAATATCCTGCCATCCTTCAAATGACTCAAAAATGCCCTCCAGTTCCGTATCCGAGATGCTTGCAGGGTAATCGCTGACACGGATGATGGCGTTGGGAGTTCCAAGGGTATTCGCCGGAATGCAGTGCGGAGAATATTCGGCTTTCGCAAAGCTCGCCTTCATCTTTGTCCCAAACAAAATTTCCTCAATGGCCATGGAAGAGTAGTGCGGGTCCTCAAAATGACAAAGGCGTAGTCGACGTAAAACGCAACACGACGGAATCCTTGCAGACCTTTGAAAAAGTCGAGCAAGATGGGTATCTCCCTATCGAGGTTGGTGACATGGATGGTGCATTTGGGGGATGCGGAACCTGCAGACATGTCGGTGATGGTGGGTATGACTGGCCCAACTGCACCTTCAACACGCCCGTCGTCGATAGAAGATCTGCTGTTTTTCCCCCGGAGTTCCGTTGCACTTTTTGCTCCCTTTGTCGAGTAATTTGCAAAAAGGCTAGTGATAGCAAAGTTAGTTCTTCCTATGATGAAAATATAAAGATAAAGAGAGTAATTGAGGTAAACCCACTTGGTGGTGCCATTCAGGTCCTCTAACGCCTTTTTTGAACACTCAACACTAGTGAACCGGACAAGTGCATGATTCGGAAAGAAGCGGCAGCTAAAGAAAAAAGTTGTGAGATTTCAACATTTTAAAAAAAGGATAAGAAAAAAAGATAGGCGGTGCCTCCAAGTGTTATCACATAAATTATGTAAAAAAAGTAATAAAGACATACCTATCAAAACCCTCGTAACTCTTAAAGATCTTTATCAGCTCGGTCTCCGTAAAGTAAGGAAACACGCTGACATACAGAATCGGGTTCGGGGGCACAGATATCGAAGGTGTTGTATTGGATGCAACTCCATGCTTGGCGTAGGCAGCCAGCATGTCCGACTCTTCGTGATGCGATCGATAGCCAATGTAGAGGTGTCTACGCTGGAGAAGCAGACAAAAACGTAGTCTTGGTGAAAGGAGATGCGACGGAAACCTTCGTAAGTGGAGAAAAGCTGGTGAGGGAGAGGGTTAGTAACTTGTCCAAAATGTCGCCAACAGTTGATTCCCCGAGAGTCTATACTCCGTAACCCATATTAACGACGGAACAAGTGACTCGATGGCCTGCAACCCAGACAAACGATGCTCAAGATTCCGTTCAACCCATGCTGAGCGGCTATTTAAGCTCGCCTCTGATATCTTCCCGATGGCCGTCTCCGTCTCCATCGACAAATTCAACATCCAGCCACACAAAACATCATCCGTCCTCGTAAAACAATCTTTGAGAGCCCTCGCTTGAACTCACCGCCTTGAGATCCGCCTTGTCTTTAATTATGTTTGTGACATGTATGGTAGTCTTTTTGCCGTGAACGCTCATGCCTGTTGCTGCTGCTGTTGGTGCTGCTGAAGATGACGATGCTGGTGGTGGTTGTAGTGCTGACGAGGAATGCGCTGCTGGTGAAATGGTGGCTGACTGTAGTCGATCCAGCGTGGATGCTAATTGCAGGTAGAAGAAAAGCTCCGATGTCAATAATCAATCGTACACAGAACCAGTATTCGTACAGCAAACAAGAAAGCTATATACCACGCACACACACCTTTTGACGATGGGGTAAACGAGGGTTGTGGAATGTGTATAAGTGTGGTTGAAGGTTTTGTTGTTGAAGCGCTAGCTGCAGGACGGTCTTCCGGAGTAAACTTTTTTTTTTTGCTTTGGGGTCAGTTGCTTTCCAGCGCCAGATTTGAGGGATGGAAAGGCAGTTCAGCAACAAATTTGACAATTCAACCACACCATCCTGGTTTTCGGGACTTGAAAAACGGAGGAGCAACATGGACCTCTTCAGAGGATGTAGGGCATCAGTAGGTATCCAACTTACACTCGGATGAATTTGTGTGTGAAGAATGACTCTGGATGGCTTGGTATAGAATTGGAATTAGAATTGATGAGACGGATCGGTATATGGAGGGTTGGTTTGATGGATGATGGACGCATTTATCAAGGCAGATCTGTAGCAGATGCGTCGTAGATGAGCTTAGGGGAAAGACATGGTGTCCAAAGCTATTTACTGTAGAGCATGCAGCATAGTGTGTGTGTTTATTATGTGATGGCAAACCATCCACTCCATATGAACAATAAATAAATAAAGATTGCTCATATTATCGAATAACGTCCACTGTTGCCGTCCTTAGACGATGTGAACCAAAAACCCAGTGCCTTCCTACTTCAACCTCAAGTGAACAACTCCCATAAGGAATTCGAGGTACTTTCAATTCTACTTCGTGAGTAAACAACAAACGGACATTTTTCTTCATTAACCTCCGTGCACTCTAACGCTGCTTCCTGATCACACATACGCAACGGTAGAACTCCCTTCGTTCATTTCTGACACAAAGGCCGTCGTCCCTCTCCCAGAAATTGACATGGTTACACTAAATAATTTTGCGGGGGAGCTTTGTATCCCCATTTTGCAATTGGTGTCGAATCCTTTTTCGATCAATCATGAAGGTACCTTATCCAAGAGAGAGAGGCCGTCATCCCGCTGGAGACTATCCATCAACATCATCGTCATCTACTACCCATACCTCGTGGCCTATCAGAGAATATGGCATCAGCTGGATACTTTGACGAATGAATAGGACGCTCTACGATACAGGATGAGATGGGATGGATTGGATAGGGATAGAGCTATGGGCAAAAATTCGAGTGAACCTCTGGTTGAACGGCATGACGGAAGAAACAGGGAATCTCTGTGGGGATTATAGGAAATGGACTCCTCACTTGTCATGGATACGGGAAGAAGCGACCTTTGGAACGGCATTATGGATGAAATACCCTCTCTCGCTATAACTTCGCTAAAATACCTCGGGGAATCAAAAGATGGCTAACAGTGTCCTTTCTATCCGACCATTTATAGTTGAACATCGCCTACCCCGCTTTGGGGACGCAGAAGAACATCGAGATCGACGATGAGCGTCGTCTGTAAGTTACTTATCCTTCTTTGGTCAAGGAAAGAAATGCCCATGAAACTAAACTTAACACTGGACAACAGTCGCATCTTCTACGAGAAGCGCATGGCCCAAGGAAGTCAAGGCCGACGCTCTCGGAGACGAGTTCAAGGGCTACGTCTTAAGATCACCGGTGGAAACGACAAGCAGGGTTTCCCCATGAAGCAGGGTGTCCTCCGCCCTGGTCGTGCTCGCCTCCTCCTCTCCAAGGGCCACTCTTGCTACCGCCCCCGTCGTACCGGTGAGCGCAAAGGAAGACTGTCCGTGGATGTATTGTCGGTTCCGACATCTCTGCTCTCTCCCTTGTCCTCGTTAAGCAGGGTGAGCAGGACATCCCTGGATTGACTGACTTGAACGTCCCCAAGCGCCTCGGACCTAAGCGTGCTTCCAAGATCCGCAAGATGTTTGTAAGTATTGATTGTATTTTGAAGGAGTAAGGAGGAGTTCCAGTTATGGCATTGACGGGAAAAGGCGCCGCAGGGATTTTGTTTATACGATGCACTATTCAACCTACACCATCAGCATTGCAAACTCACTGTCACTCTCTTTCTTTGAATGATATAGGGTCTCACCAAGGACGACGATGTTCGCAAGTACGTCATCCGCCGTGAAGTCCCCTCTAAGAAGGAGGGCAAGAAAGCCATCTCCAAAGCCCCCAAGATCCAGCGTCTCGTCACCCCCCTCACCCTTCAGCGCAGGAGGCACCTCAACTCTCTCAAGAAGAGGCACGCTGAGGCCGCCAAGGAGGCTGCTTCTGAATACGCCAAGGTTCTCGCCCAGCGTGTTAAGGACAGGAAGGAGAAGCGTCACGAGGCTCATGTCAAGAGGCTTTCGTCGCTTCGCAAGTCTACCACTGCTTAAATTTTCGGATTTAGGATTGGTGGATGGGTGTTTTATGCTTGCTGTGATTTTGAAAGGAACTAGAGTTCACGCGTTCCAGAAAATACACATTATCTGTTTATTATTGGACCTTCTTTTCTTGTTTTATGGTTTTTTTGGATTTGGAATAGCTGTAAAGGATGACACCTAGGAAAGTGATGACGATGCCTGCGAGTTTCTGTGTTGAAACAGATTCAGAGGATGCACCGAACATGAGGCCTCCAATGAGGATGGTGAGTATTGTTTTGGAGTGCCCAACGACTTGGTAGGTCATGGCTGAGGTCTATCACGGTTAAACGCGTCCATAAACGAGAGGAAATTACCGTTTGGATGAGGGCGAAACCAAAGTAGTTTGTAAGGATGGAGAGAAGACAAGAAAGGATAATCGCCGGGATAGGGATAGCTTGAAATATTTTGGTCGTGATGCTCCACATGTCTTCTATAAGTGTATCTGTGGCCATGCCATCGTTAAGTGAATTCATCCATATCCCATCTGACAGCTCCTCCCACTCTACATCACACACTAACGCTGTCAAAGCACATACAATAAATGCGTAAGGCGCTGTGACGGCGATGGTCTGGAACCCTGATAACCCTTTCACGGACGGACGCGCTTGTAACCAGACTTGAGATAATGATGTTGCAATGACGCCTAACACGCCTACCAACAAGTTGGAAGGGTCTGTGACTGACGGATCTGTGAGTGTTGATAGTGATACGCCGAGGAGGATCACGAAGAGGGATATGGCGGTTAAAACGGGGATGGGGAGACCGTATAGGAGTTGGAGGAAGGCGATGGTGGGGATACAAGCCATCTGTGATGGAAAGGTTAGAATAGGAAATTGGGTTGTGTGGGTTACTTTTAAGAGCTGATAGATGGAGATTGGATTTTGTTTGAGAGATTGGTTCATGAGGACTAGACCTGAGGCGTAGGAGATACCGAGGAGGGAGGCGTCGAAGAGGGGGAGATGGGGAGTGGGGGGAAGAGGGAGGAGGAGGGTGAAGAGGTAACCGGAGAGTTGGTGGAGGGCCGTGAGGGATGTTGCGTTTGGGAAGCCATTGGTAAGGACGTATTTGTTGACCTAGCGGTGTGAATGATTAAATAAGTAATTGGATGAGGGAGGATTTAGGGGTCACCATTACTATCGCGACGGAAGATGCGATGCTGCCTGTGATGATCCAGAGAACAAAGAGACGGGACGTGTGTAAAGGGGTGTTTGGTGTTGACATGATAGTGGGAGAAAGGTTACAGAATGATACTTGGTGGAAGCGATTTAGAAAGGGTATCGAGCCCACGCCGGACGAGATATGATGAACTGGTGAGGCGATAAGTTGACTGAGGTGGCAGGCAGAGACGAAAACTCGGTCAGGAATTCTAAGTGGTTTGTATCGTTTGGCGGTGAGGTTGAGATCCTTATTAATTTGACAAACACGTCCGACCTTCTTAAAGGACAGCATCAAGAGCGGATGCAGTGCCTCAGGGTCTGAATGATTCTCTCTATGGGAACTACCACCATCAACCACTACCAATCATCACCACGCTTCAATGACGCTTCCATTACATGCACCCAGCAACGTTAAAGATGTCATCACCATCTGTGGCCGTCCCATCCCTCCAACATCCCTTTGGCATCCTTCTCAATACAACCTCCTCACCTCCGCACTCCCTCTCTGCCGCTCCCCAACCCAATCGACCACATCCATTAATCCCGACCATTACCGTCGTCTCCTCCTCCTAATTCTCCCGTCAATCCTCCTCCAATTTACATCCTCCTCACCCCCAAAACCCACATCAAAGGGCGTCACATTCAAACACTCATCAAGATTGGAAGCTCTCATGTCGATTCTTGCCGCGCTGAGGTTCTGCGAAACACTCGAAAATGATTATAATTTAAATGGTCGTGAAGTTGTTTTTTCTTCAAAGGAGGATTTTTGCCACGTTAATGAGAGTATAAGACTTATCTGCCTCTCATGCGTATCATCGTTATGTAGAGCTTTGGAAAGGTTTGCGTCATGAAACTACATCATTACTTAACCAGCAACAGCGATAAGATCAAGTACGCACTGGACCCCTCGGATCCATCCCTTCCGGAAACCCCCAACGTCCTCAAACTCCTCTCCGTCTGTATATTTAAAGTCATGCAATCCGCAAACCCTCCATCCGATATCGCAGCAGATATATTCGGAAATATCTCAAAAATATTGATGGATATGATTACTTCGTCAACGGATACGAAAGCATTGGGAAGACGTTTGGAGATGGCCGAAATGTGGTGTATAGATGCTCTCAAGCATACTTCAAGTATAGAACCGTCAAAGGTTTGCTTTATCGCAATTTTAAAGACTTACAGATCCAGCCTGCGGCCGATATATACAACTACCTTATACATTTTCTACAGCTTTCCGCAATAACCACACCCTCACCCCTTCGTCTTCTCTCCCATCCTCTCACATTCTCAAAACACATATTCCTCCCTCTCCTCCGTCTCCACATCATGCATCCCCCTCTGTCCCCTACATCGCAACAATCCTCTTCCATCTCGCCACTGCCCTCCGTCGCATCCACACATCCCCGCCATCCCCGCTCTTTACGCTAAAAATTGACATAGCACATTGGTGCGTCCACGTTGCAGTGTTTATAGATCTTGTCGCGACCGTTATCACAACACCAGTCGACACTGCGTCTGCGCATGATATAGTGAAATGGGGGGTCTGGACGCCATCGAGTAAAGTTGTGAGATTGTTCTTGCTACCTGTTGTGGAGATTTTCGCGGAGAAGGAGAAGAATTGGAGAATTTGCGAGGATGTGGTGGTGGGATTGTTCAACGGAAAGCTTACGGTGGAATCAGGTATATATACGTTTTTGTCACTTTGAGTAATCATTTTATTGTGAAGAGACGGAATCGTTTTGTGATGTTTTGGTGAAGTGGTTGGTGTTAAGAGCGGGTAGTGCGGGAATGAAGGGTCGGTTGTTTTGTTTGATGGTGTTTGGGATTTTGACCTATGAGCATCGAGAGGTAAGGAGGCAATTTTTCAATTTCTTGGACGCGTTTATTCCAGTTTCTTAGAAGATGTACAGATCTCGCTCCTCCTTTTATCCTTCTTCACCGACCCATCCCCCGAAATCCGTCGCGCCGCCGCAACGTCACTCGCCCAACGAAGCCTCAATCATTCTCTTTATCAGTTCACGGAAGGAGCGCGGGAGGACGCTGTGGGCGTATCGTTTCATCGTTTTGACGGGCAGTGCGCTTATAAGACTGGAGACGGTTCTTGGTGTGGTTTCAAAGACGAATTAAAGAAGGGCACTGCACGGAAACGTACTTTTGGGTTGCGGTTTCCGTGGAAGCTGTTTTTCAAGTATTTCGATGAATGTCTTTTGGAATCAGAAAGGTTTGTCGATGCGTATAAGTACATTGACATTTGAAGTACCAAAAAAAGTCCGAGGAATTTACAAGCATATCCGACGCGTTCGCTACATGGGCTTTTGTGACGACTCAACATTTATTTGAACGTTGTCCCGCGCTTTTACTCGTCACCTCACAAGGACTCTCAGATTCTCGGTACAAGAGCTACCAAACCTTTTTCACCGCTCTTCAAACCCGTCTCCAATCCATCTCTACCGCAAATCCCCACGCTATTGCCATGCGTTTGACCGTTTTAAATATTACATCATCCATCCTCGCGACACGTAATCAACGGCTTCTCCGATTCGCTGCACCTCTTCTCCACGCTTTACGTGTAGACGCGTCGGTGGAGGTCCGGAGAAGATGTTTAGAGGTTTTAGGCAGGATTGTGGATGTCAGGGAGGGGAGGAGTGGTTTTCGATCGTATATCGGATGGTAAGAGGGCAGTATCCGTTTGAGGATGGGGGAGGAGTTGGAGTGATTGATGATGAGGGGGAACGGGATGAGGGGGTTATGGAGGCTAAAAGGAGGGTTATTGGGTTTGGACAGAGATATCATATGGAGTGGTTGTATCCGAGGGTTGGTGGCGTGGTGGGGAAGGGAGGTATGGGGTTTGTAGGGGGACGGGAGGAGGGGATTTGGAAGGGGGATAGTGGGTTTCAGTTTCCGGAGTTTGGGGATGGGAAACGGAAGTCAGAGAAAAAATACCGAGATCTGGAGAAAGTGAGAGGAACGCGTGAAAGGCGGAAGAAAGTACGTGATATGCGTGAAAAAATGGAGACGTTGAAATCGATGGAGAAGATTGGGGAGATGGATGTCGAGGAGCAGATGAGGGATATTTTAAAAGAGGATGGAGACTGTTTTATCGAGGATCGTGCATATTCAATTGCAGAGGAATCTTATCATCCTCTTATTGTGGGGTTAGAGGATATGTCGAAAAACATGGATGACGTCCAACTTAAAGAAAAATCGCGGCACCAAATCTTAGCACTGACGAATTGAACAACTTACCTCAACAGGTAGGAAACTTTCTGTTCGTTGCAAATCGCTAACATATCAAACCAGCGTAACGCTGATCTCGACAACGCTATACCATGGGAAGACCCTAGCATCCTCTTTAAAGGATCTGAGCGATATCTTCAAGAAGCCTTTGCGCTGGTCGACGATGAAGTTAGGCGATCTTTGGCGTCGTCGCCTGTTGCTGTGTTTACACCAGGACGCGCGAGGAATGTAGATTTAGAACGGATTTTGGAGGAGGAGGAAGAGGAGACCCTGAGAGAGGTGCTCTCTAAGAGGCTTCAGGATAGCGTTTTAAATGGTACGCCGACGGGGATGCCGTGGCGGGAAGTGGTGTGAACGCGGATGAGCTTGGTGTGGATGTGGAAGATGATCATCGTGTTGTGGACGAGTGTGCTCAAAGCCGAGGGATGCCTTATGAAACGGAGAGTGATCGTGAAATTGGGGATGAGCCTGCTCAGAGCCAAGAGATGCTTCATGAATCGTTGCGATCGAGTCATCTGGGTTCAAAGGCCAACTTTTTACATGTAAACGGTGACATAACAACACAACCGTCTTATCCGCTACAACATCCACACGCCATCCCAACTATCACAAAAGACGCTAGTACTAGCATTTCGTTCTCGGATTTTATTCGAGTTCAACAACCCTCGTATCTTCGCTGAAAAGGCTACCTCGATGGGTGATTTTGCTGCCCTCGACGTCAAAGAGTCCAAAGGTGTGCAATACGATTCGGTAGAGTCTCCGTCACATCCAAACGTGGAGTCCTCAGTGGACCGGATGATGAGTTTTGAGGAAATTGTGTCGAGAGAGGGGGGTGGACGCCAAGGAACGGTGGATTTGGATGCGTTTTTAGCAGGCGGGGAGGGAGAGATGGAGAACATGGCTTCACGGATGGGTTTGGGGCCGTTGGGGGAGAGGTTTTTCCGAAACTGGCCGAGTCGAATACACCGAATAAAGGGGGCAGTATGCCTGTTCAAGCGACACCCGGAAGTCCGCAAAGTTTTAACTGGTCACAATCGTCGGTTGCATCTCCCGTTCCCAGAAAGTAAAGGGAAAGATCAAAATGAACAAGGACGTGTTGATACGATACGTTCTGCTGCCGCTGAGGAAGATATGTTTGCTAGTACGCACGCGACGTGTCTTCACGCCCTTTTAACGCACTGACGGATTGGAGTTCGACGTTTACGCTGCATACCATTCGTCCACGGATGCAGGCTGCTGTAGATTTTCTGTTACGGCATTTGGTGTTTACGGCGGCGCAGAAAAAGAATTTC